>JBCAUG010040560.1:0-24001 GCA_038406175.1 Haplosyllis leylae | reverse complement strand
TTTAGTAAGAAATGACTATATATAGTCACAAAATGTGTACCAAAATGAATGAATATGGAAAAATAGAAATGTAAACAGACCGCAATATTTACTTCCGAAACAGTATTGTTTACTTCCGAAACGCACATGGCTCTGGCTGAGCGGCTCTGGCTCAGACAGAGAAAACCCCCCTATTAACGAATCCAAGCCTGGAATTCAACTCTTACTGATGAAGTAAGTGAAACACAATTGGGCAGCAGGCCATTTAAATGTCATCGCTTGAACAACTGAATAATACCAGGTGGAACAAATGATTATACTCTTCATTCCTCCAAATACCCACATGCAGACATGCACACAGAAGAAAGAAATGTGTACATGAGTATCCATTATGGAATTTTTAAAACTATTTTAACAGTACAAATTAAATTGTTTGCTCCTAGCTGAGGATTAAATTCCCTTCCGTTGCTCTTCACGTTTACCCTGAAAAGCACATTTCCTTAGAGGCTTAAGGAAGATGTGAGTTTTCATGAAGCTCGTCCTTTGCGTAAGCACATATTAGATTATGTTACACAACTTTAGTCTGGAGACAATTAAGTTTGTCTGGTCATAAATTCAGACACCTAATGACCCAATTCTGCAGATTTATGAATAAGGTGAGACCTTGCACATTATCGAGTTATCACGACTAATACATTTTATTCATTCATTCTTTACGTGAATTAGTTTACATTTAGTCGATTGGTAATCACTGCAAATATAGAATTAAAACAGCAACGCGTTTTCGTCGAAGGTGTATCATCCACACGTAAGACATTGATCAAAGAAGCATTTAACATATAGGAAGAATTGGTTTTAATTTATGGAGGTTTTGGGGTTTCAACGTCGGGATATATTCCTTGCTTGTGTGGTTTTTGTCACCTTCACGCAATGGATTCCTCACATTGACCTCTGGTGTGACACTAGTCTCTTAATGGCCACACCATTTGAGCCACGATGGCTCAACTTATTATGGAAGAAAATTTATTCTTTTGTCATTTAACTTTAATATGACCTTGACAATAAGTACCTTGACCGTCAGATGTCCTTGCTTTTAAATCAATTTCCTAACAAGTTTAACGGACAAATTCAAGATTATCATATTACTCTTATGAGTCTATCTAGCTAAACTAGGATCGGAGAACTTACATCTTTATTTCTTCGAAATGAAATTTTAACGTTTCTTTCTTGCATGAATCATTTTCAAAAAGTTAAATTTGAAATCTAAAATATCTTGCTCTTGGCAAGTCCAGTTATGCAGTCCTAGAAACTGGTGTAAATTACTATGATCTATTAATCATTGAGATAGTTAATAAATCAGGCTTGAATTATTTACGTTCCAAGAAATCTATTTGCAAATAGTTCATAATGCACAGATTTAGAAAATTTCGCTCATATTAGGAGACAAAGATAGCTTTAAAGACAAATACACCATACAACCTCTAAAAACTGACATGTGTTGTCTTCAGCTATTGTATCTGTTAGTTGAGGTAATGACAACAGGGAAGTGCAAGCAAAGATCTTTGTCTTAACCTTTACTTGAAAGATATAAACAATCAGGAAGGAAGTTATGTAGCTGATCTCGACTCTGTTATGCAGAAAGGGTTGGTTTACTATTACATTTCTTCTGATAATTTCTTGGCAGATGTCACATTAGGTACTCAAATTTGAACCTTCTTGTCTTTGTAGAGAAAAACAAGACAGAGGTTCTTCTATTTCACAGGAATCTCCTAACAGTTCGGAGCCAGTCTGGTAAGTTTCTAAGGGTTCGGCATTTGAATAGTGAATCTTGTTGGGTGTTAAGGTTCTAAAAATGAAACGAGTTGGATCAAGAATATTAAGTCGTTCTACACTTTCATTAATGATGTATTTTAGTCTTCTGTTAGGAGATATATTCCGATCCCACCTCAATCCCACCTCAAGTGAGCGGATTTTAAGGGTGTTGAGCTTTAATCAATCCTAAACAAAGGAATCACGAAACCTGGAACTTTACTAAATAATAAACATGGGTCATTACAGCTTCATTGAGACGTACCTTCACATAGCATCTTTCAGTATCAATAAGTTCCAGGATGACCTTTCTCAGTTTCTGGGAGTCACTTAGTGGCTTCTGCGGAGGCAGCTGGTCGTCGCCCATGTTGTCAGGTAGTGGTTGGTGCTGGTGAAGTAATCGACAGAAATGTGTCACCTGCTCTGCACCCTGCAAATAGAAATGTAAGAATCGTTGACCAAAATCTACGTTTATTTCATTCCTTTTGTTTTTTTAATATAAGCTACAATTTATCTATGAAAACAAATTCCTTGGTGTGGAGACTAGCAGAGAACTTTACCCTGTAACAACATCTGTGGCTTTCCGATCTACATTCACACAATATTCTATCATTCAGCGGCCATATTTCTGTTGACATATGATTCTTAAATACTCAGTACAGAATCCTCCCTATTTAGACTACTTTCTAATATCAAATTCTACCAAGATACTATATTTAGCTCATAAATCTGCTCAGTGGTCCACCTAATACACAGTGATCTTTGGTATTCAATGTGCCGAACTATTTTCAATAGGAGCACGGAATAATGAAAGAAAAACAGATTTAGAAGCCAAAGGAACACCGAGTTCCAGGCATTGAATGAGAATCATTCGGCTGGTTGGGATACTGTCGGAATATATGGTCATCAAATTGGACAGCTCTAATAGCAGCACTGATGAAACTGTAATGTCTCACTGGAATAGACAAATAGTTGGTTTGAATTTGTGCTCGTGAACTGCAAACATCCATTGTCAACCATCCTAAAAAGAAGACAAAATAAACGAAGTAATGTGAAACAATTCCCTGCTAATGGCACACACTTACATGCTAATCAGGACAGGACTAATTATGTATTGTCTTAGTATACATCTTCAGATGACACCGTGCAAATTGGAGTCAACACAAAGTCCAATGGAGGGACACGAAATGACCCCTATTCGAGTAGCACCTCAATTGCCCCCACCAACCGCATATAAATTGGACACTTCTAGCAAAACCTTGCTTTGTACTGGATTGCTTTGTATCCGTGCGTTTTACAGGCAAATTTATCGGTGTTTAACCAATACATACTCACATTTGTGATTGTTTTCTATTAAGGATTGGTGAAAGAGAGAAGGTGTGTTGTGTGTAGTGTACTAACGTAACGCTGAACAAACCTAACTTGCAATTGTGATCAAAAAGTCACTGATCAAAAAAGCAAAAATGCATTCTTATTTCTTTCTTGCTTTCCGTTATAAAATATCAGGTCGTGAATGATCTGTTTCCTTCTCATTGAAGAAATAAAAATACTTGCAAAACATTTCAAATGTATGGCTCCCAAACTGTCTGTAAAATAAATCTCAGCACGCCTCTAAGGAAACTGCAGAAAATACTGCTATGGATTTTCCGTCAAGTTCTCTTAACATTACTGCAGTCAGTTTAGCATAGGAATGTTCTATCAAAAAGAATAACAATGATCTGACTGGACACACGAATACTGGAAAATGAGCCAAGACGACAGTTCGAAAGTGCTTTCTATTCCATAATGCTATTTGGTCTGAGAGAAGATCTAGTCGGCGAGAAGGAACGGGAGAAAGACACAAACAAGCAGCTGCATCAACTTAGATTTCTTTCAATTGACACAGTTTTAGGAAACGGAATATCAATAAATTCAAAGACATTCATGAGCGATTTTCGTGATCTGCGACTACCAGAATATTCTCTGACCTTTACCAAGAGCCAAAAACGTTTTATCTTTGCAAATCCAGGGATTCAATCGCTTGATTCAAAATCGGTATAAGACCTAAAAAGAAAAGTTTAAGCCTACGACTTCCATGTTTGACTACATGACCAGTATTAGCTCCCCACTGGGTATTATTATTCAAGATTAGTAGCCTTACAGCACCCTTCGTACCAGTGTTAATTCCCGGTGACTCTTCTGGGACGTTCCTTTTCTATCACGCCTATCGCAGTTGTCAACCTGTATTTGGTTCAGGTAACCTCACGAGTCAGGAGTAACTATATCTCATACTGAAGGTCGATGTGCTTACCCAGCGATAAAACCGTCTCTATTATCTTAAAAGAAAGTCAGATAAGCTAAACGACATGTAAATTGCACAGGACAGTTACCTCCAACCCTGAATATTAGCAAATGGTTCTAATGCAAAGATATATTTTGCAACAAACGACAGCCCACCCTATGAGAGTTGGTCCACGAGACAAACTTGGTAAATCTGCTGAAGTTTCACAAGCCACATTTGGCCCTGTGTTTGATCAATAAATCACTATTGCACCGTAACTTATTTACTGTGTCTAACATGGAACCAACTTTGGCAACTACGCTTTCCTGAATTAAATTACTGAAAAGCGAACTTTTAGGTCAGACGTGATGTAATTGTGCGGCGGTAAAGGCTGTTAGGGTCTTTGCATATCTCCATCTATTTTGCCTTGTTTGTGAATCAGTCTGCCCTTTCTTTTCCTTTAATCTCGGCAACTTTTATTTAAAAAAAATTTTTTGGAACATTTACAAAAAATACAATATAACTCAAGAAGAATACATCAATGGTTGCAAAGATAACTGTTGAGGCTAACAAGAAATTGGCTTATTAAAGTTGCATGACGCTAAATCAGAAGAATCTTGTGACGAGAAATACAACTGATTGTCGCTAATGGTGACAGACATCACACTAATAGCGAGCTGGTCAATGGATCAAATGCGAAATCAATGCTAATAGTTGCCATTTATTATGATTGTCGAGCCATGTGAAAGAAAAGCCTCGATGCAACCTGAATATTTAATCACTTTCCAGTTCTATTGGTCTATTAAGAAATCACAGTTTTGTTTGGAGTGGAATATGACATACGTAGGACTCGGTAAATTTCGTTTATTGAAAATTGCATTCTGCAGGTTGCTTGCGTGTTCTTGAACGGAAATAATTACCGGTAGCCTTGTCGAAGTGGTACATGGCAGCTTCCCACATTTCTCGTGGCATTTACATGAAGTATTTTTGGTATTTAAGTCTTTCAGTAATATAACTTGTCAATAATTCACCTCAAATGTGAAGAAACATCATTACAGAAGTTTCACCACCTCGAGTAAATGTGCAGATCCACTGTACCATAAGTAGGCAACTACAATGCTAACACGTTTGGAAATATCTTGGAATATTTATATATCAGATTTATGCACATGAAACGGAATGATGTGTGAAATGTAGCATTACCTTCTTCCTGGTCAATATCCCATTCAATTACATCAACTTAACCTCTCCATTCATTGATCAGTTTCTGTTTTCCCTTGCACGATATATCCATTATTATGCATCAAACTTATTTGCTGCTTGCTCTTCAAAGTCTATGGCTAGTGGGTTTATGATCCTTCAAGGTGCCTTTATAGTGTGCTATTGATCTCTTAAACAGCAATAGAATGTCACAGCCTCACTTAGTTCAGTCTCCAGCAAGTGGTCAGCGATATGACGTGCTGGCAGGGTCAACCAATCCTTAAACTCAACTCACTCAGTATGGATAATCCAATCAATTGATCACAACTGCACTCAGGGACCTGCTGTCTCCATGAAAAATCCTACATGAGCTCTAGTCTACATGCATGGCGGATGGGAACAAGGACAGATGGGCTGAATGCATGTGCGTTTTATGTTTTACAAATGACTAGGCCATCAGATGTATCACAGTTGACACAATTATTCTGGGTCCGTCAAATATTTGTGATCCAGGCAGAAACTTGTGACCAATCAATTACAAGGAGTAAATATGTAAACTGAGTCATATTTGACTTTCCACAAGTCCCTTGCTTGAAATGTGACACAAGATAATTTGACATTAATGATGTCAAGCAAACTTCAAAATCTAACTAATCCAATTGTTTACTTCACACAAACACCATTCGGTGACACACTACACAGTGTACAACAGAAGAAAATAGAATGGACGTTACACGAAACATAAATACAACTGTAAAAAATAAAACAGAATAAAAATTTCGCCAGCTCACCCAAATCAATGTCTTCTTAAATATGATGCATTAAATTTATCCGAATCGATCCAATTTCTGCTATTTTCATTGTATAAACTTTAGTTACGATAGATTAAAGAAGCATACCATAGCAAAATAATATTCCTTTGTTGAAGAAGAGGTGAATTTCATTCAAAACTAAATCCGTAGTATGTCCAAATGCATTTTGCAAAGAAATGTGCTTAAAAAGTCACACCCATCTGCATACTATTTTAGTAACACAGGAACTCCATCAATCCTACGCACTTGTGATAATAATACGTCAGAACCTTCCACCTTTTTTTTCTTTTAACTCGACAACTCGTATGCAAACTGCTCACAGAGGAACGGATTGGAAATAATAATATTCCCTTCAAGATTTTACGAGCAGAAAAGGCAAGCTTTGGATTGCTGAAAAATTTGGCTTTTGCTATAATGAAGAAAAGTAGATCTAAACATGCGCTTCAAGAAAAGAAATCAGGAAATTGTTAACACTCCCCCTAGACCTTGCATCATTTGTCGTTTCGATCATTCTGGACCTTATCAAATCACATGCATGATGTCTCTGCTATCATCTAAATAAGAACAGCTCCCCTAATTCCTTTCTCTGTCTCCCATCAGACCAAACTAACTTTGCCAATATCTAGGTTTCGCAATACTTGTTCTTCGCAATGTCTAAAATTGAGGTATTGCACCAAAATTGACCAATATTTATCTTAAAGATAATGAAACCGCTTCTTCAGAATGGAATGAAGTGTGTAATTTTGCAACATTATAACTGATTACTGTTAAGAAATTGTAAAAATTGATGATTTGTGTTTTACACAAGAATGGATGTTTTGTGTGCATTTTAGCAACAAGACTTCTACGCTGTGCTCAACAATAGCACACTCATATGAGGGCAAAACGTTACTAGATTCAAACATTTCAAATAGTCAAATGAACATAGTGCACTTCTTCCATCATTATTAGGCCTTTGAATGTCATGAGCTAAACAGATCATTCAGTGTAACTATTCTGGTTGAGTAGCACACCCAGTATAACCAGACACAATAACCCAGAGACGAAGCAATGCACACCTATGGAATTTGTCTGTTGCATCTGGAATATAAGTGCGCAGATATGCTTAATACAAATTTTGGATCTTAAACATGAAGTTACCTTTTACATGAATGGCCTACCAAAAAATTAATATTGCTTTTTCAGTAACACTGAAGCTAGTGCAGTTGGTACTTCCCTTCCCATCTATCATAATAAATCACCGACGACTTTTCTTAAAGCGGCAACTTTTCCATTAGCGACCAGACAGATTCACATTTTACACAGATTCTTCATTTGCAGACAGATGTTTATGTTTTTTATTACAAACGGATTTTCACTGGTTTACTCAGTCATTTCTTTGGCTAACATTTACACAAATCATTAAGTAGCTTCCGTTTTCTTACCGATATGTCTTACTCTGACAACTTACTCATTTCGGCCCTAAATGGAAAATGAAATTCTCCATCATTCTCTCGAGTCAATTAGACAATCAATACGGAATATCTCGGGGTAATGAAAGTGACTATGGCACAGCTTATCGGTCGTGAAACCCATCTTTTTAAAAAGGAATAAAGTCTCCACCGGTTTAATCCAATATTGGCTCAACCCACCTACATAATCAAAATTATGGGCATTTGCGCGTCTGCAATTCAAGAACCTGCGTCCATATTTTAAACATTAAATTTCTTATCTATAATCATATCCTCGAATGTTGTACGCGATTTATCCACACAACACAAATGAAACCCTTAGCCTATTTATTGGTCACTGGTCAAATGCAATACACTTTTCCATTTTTGCCATAATATATGAGTGTGAATTCTGCTCCATTCCTTCCCACAGAACGGACCAGCTTATGAACAATAAATATGAGATCAATTATGTTATGACCATAAGGAATATAAATCAATACACCTAATATGGATGGCTTAGATTACTTAAGTTGTAGCTCCGTAGTACATTGAGTAAGATTAATATCATAATAACGACATGAAACTCATCACAACTGGTTGATGATATGGTCTCAATGCATCTATTTATTTAAGTGCATCTATTTAATATCTCAACGCGTAATTCGTAAAAGTATTTCCTACGAGAAAGTTACAAATATTTTGGGATGAACCTATTTAAATACGCAGATTATATTTGACACACCTGGGTCCTTTGTACTCTATCATTTCTAGTGAGCAAGAGCTGGACATCCAGACATCGAGACAAGTAATTAAACCACAAAGGGAAGCCTTCGTAGTGCAACCTGAATACATATTTCACAGAAAAATTACTCTCTTAAACTGATTGAAAATTATGGGCATTTAAGTTACAGCAATTAAAGACGCCCATTCCAGACCTCTGTTCTCTCTAGTAGTGCAATGTACATCTTAAGTATGAATGCAACTGCATTGTTTTAAACATCATAAATTTTTTTGCCAACTATAAAACATTCATCGTAACAAGTCTTTAGTTACTGTATGTCTACATAAATAATTCAATACCTGTCTGTATAATCAACAATACCTCACGAACGATACAGCTCACAAGGGTCACTACAAACGTGAATCACGAACAAGAGCCAAATGTCCAGAAATAGTGACTTTACAAACGTGACTTTCCTCTGACACAACTCAATTTACTTTGTTTTGTGAAACTGGACTAATCAGTGGATCAACCCGTGGAAGGCCAGTGTCACAAAGTTACGTGCAAAAGTGAAATTATAAACAAAATACTGTGTTGTGGTTGTTGTTTTACAAATGAGAAATCTCTAATATACTTTCTGTGGATTAGTTTTTGGTAACTTACCACAAATCTTCCCTAATCCGATATTATTCATCGAAATATTGCAATTAAAATGCGAGACAATTACACTGTTATTGTAACCTACACGATCTATAAGCAATTCCTGTAGACCTGCAGGAGAGATGAAGATTATTATTTCGGCGATGAATCTCACTACCTTATTCCATGCAGGTGCAGCTGTATCTCTAATCGATCATGCTTCATTAGATTGATCAGAATATATGATGCACTAACGGGGGAACCGCTTCCTTTGAGGACAGTACATGAGAGGCGAGGGCATCTGTGGGACATCTGGTGGATTTATGTGTGACACACAGCCAACCTGGCTAAGCAACCGCCTAATCACTGTGGAACATCGGCTTTTGTTGCACTGAGTAAACATTCGCACAGTTGTATTTAGTTAGGAAAGACCTGCAGTGCATAAAACCTTGGTAGTCTCACGAATGCCGACTTTTTCAGCCGAAGAGTAACAGAAAAAGTCTAATGATGACTGTTTGCTTGGTTTGTACGCCATAATCACAATGCATAACAAGTGGTATGCATGTTCCGTTGCTTTTCTTCGTGCACATTTCCCTTGTCTGTATGGCTCGGAAAGAGTTCATAGGAGACCTATGAAGTGACGAGGCAAATCACGCATCTCTTCAATTGCTTAGGCGAACATGATTCAGTGGGTATCAAACAACACAATGCAATTTTTTCCTAAATAGAATGGAACTTTCAGGGAATCAGACAAATCACTGAAGTATGAATTAGTGTCAATTAAAGATCTTCTCTATTACCAGTGTCCTTGTGGCACTGAGCTAGAGTGCTGGTTTCTCGCACAAGACAGCAGGTTTCAGCACAGCAATCCTCTTTTTGAAATAATATTATTTTTGTCACTAAATTCAGTGAAAGCATCTAAGAAAAACTTGAATAGGGTTTTCCCTAAATGGAGCAGAACTTTCATTGAATTCAGCGAATTCAGAGAATCTGAGAAATCACTGAAGCATGAATTGGGTTCAATATAAGGAGCTGCTCTGTTACCTATGTCTCTGTGGTACAGTGGTATCATCTCTGTCTCGTACACAGGAGGTAGTAGGTTCAAATACAGAAATCCTCATTTTTAATTTTAATTTTTTTTTTGTCACTGGTTTCAGCGAATTCAGTAAAAACATTTAGGGAAAATTCCAATGACTGCGGTCGCAAACTCCAGATAGATGAATGAGCGGACAATCATTGAAATGTTATGTTGATTACACCCCTTACATTACCTGACCATGCACATATCTATTTGGGGCCAACCGTTTTTTCCCAATTCATTAAGTATATAATAAAGATGTGCAGACCCAGCTACCAATGTGCTTCTAAGAATAATTCTACTTCCTAAAATAGCAATTCCATTGGGCGTCATCACTATGTCATATCAAACTAGTAGAGCTTCCTTTACTGTACTGTACATACTATCTAAATTAGAATCACGGACAACGTGAATTTCTGGAAACATGGAAACGTCATTACAAGTCAAACTGTCTGAAGCTGTTACACAAATCAACTGAATTGTTCCTGTAAATGACTACAACTGACTTAGCTGGCGAAAAACAGTTCTAAGGTTAAACGTAAGGTTACCAAATGTAGTTTTGAAATATACCGGTAGCAATTTCCATGCGTAGAATTATCACTATTTTAGGTAAGTATATTATAATGTGTCATTTATAACCACCTTCGTTAAGGCGCTGCGGCAAATTTGAACTACAACGAATGAGAGTTCATATTCTAAATTTAACCAACAAGAAAGGCTTCACTGAAACTTCCTGTCATTGCTGTCTAATGATCTTTAATAACTTCCTGTTTACAGGAAGATTTCACTTCTTGTTTTTCTGATAATTAGTACTTTTAGCGTTTGGTGTCCACGCACTTTCCTGGTGACTATCATCTTACTGCCTCGACTGCAGTACACGCACTTACTTGACAAGAAAATATCCCACAAATGACATTGAGTTTTTCAAAGCCGTGCTACATTGTAATACCTGCGAATTCTTTACATATTTTTCAGTGAAAATGAATGTAGCTGGAATCAATATCTATTTTATTTGTTCATTTTTTTTTATTTGAAAGTGTTTTCCTACCTCATGTAATTCAACTTACGAGTGTCTGAAGCATTCAGATCTTTTGAAGCATAAATATTTTGATTAGTAAAAGGATGAAAGCTGTTTCCAGAGTAATCACGTGTTTGTGAAAACAGATTGTCTGATATATCGGACTGAAACCTCTAAATTCATCACTATTTGAATTTACAAGTTAAAAAGACATCATCAAATAATGCATAAATTACATGGGCAACTTATTGGCGAAAGTCTTCATTATATGACATACGGTTTGCACGCACATGATTTTTTTTTACCAATTTACTTCGTTCATGTTTCAAAACGTCATTTTAAATTGAAAAAAAGTTTGAATGTAATGGTAAGTTAATATGTACAATTGACAATCCTCTTGTAAATTGAATGATAATTATGATTAATTTTGAAATATAATTACTGTTTTTGGAAAATTAATCAGCCCTTAACACGACTTCAAGCTGACACTTGAAGGATGATTACAGCCGTTGAATCTTCACAGCATCGTGGCATGCATTTACAAACATTAAAACAAGCATTAAAACCTACCATTAGTCATACATTTATAATGATCAATCATTTGTATTAGCTTTTAGAATTATATAAGTTGCGCTTCTGACATGTGAACAGTTGCCTATCATGCAAGCATGTTTGAATAATTCAATCACAATTGCTATGATGGGGAAGTTTTGAACATGCAAGTGGTGTGATTGACACAAAGGTTCATTAATCTGACATGTCTTATTCATTAGGTTTCAGATAGGACTAATTACTGGTCGCGGGTCTGTATTCGCTGTTGTTTCTATGTTCTGTAAAACCTTATAACATTCGAGGCTTCTCATTCATTGTCAGTAATCTCACATATTCTGGATATGACTAGCTTTTTTGCGTTTCTCTTTTTATAGCCATAGTTTTGGAAAGAGATGTCTGGAAACAAATCATCGAACGTTCAGTATTATTCTACACCTGTCTGCACACTGAAACCTTTGATGCCAGTTTTTGACTTTGACTTGCCAGTCTAAGCATGGCCGATTTTCAACTATCACTCTCCAGTCTACAGACAATTGTTCCAAGCGAAGCTCTGTGATCAACGAACTAATCAAGTCAAGTTCATTTTTTTTGTCTGCTCAACTGGTTAGTTTTCGGCAAGAAATGTTTGTTCATTTGAACTCATTGTGCTTCCATATTCAAAGCCCGATGAGTCATGAACGGTAAAGTAAAAGTGCTAAACAAGGAAGACAAAGAAAGACTTTGTGGATGTATTGACATTTGGGGATGTAAATTTCATCCGTGCGAAATTTTAACATTCATGGGCATACATTGAAAGTGCCCAAGGACATTTTAATCTTGTCATCATGTATCACATTCCAAATGTCTATTTTTATTCAAATATAGTTGTATTCTTGATAAATAGTTTGTGTGTGTTTGGCCTCGCAGTCAGTCAGCTCAGTACCAATGCCTTCATTGAACACCCCTGTCTAAATAACAAAGCAAAAAAAATGTTTAGGACAAAAACAAATGCAACAAAACAATGACAAAGGGCTATAGAATGTTTTTCGGTAATATCTTGCACAAGAAGTGACATCGAAAACACAAAGCTGAGTAAATTAACTGCCAACCGTTGAGTACACCACGCAGACAAGTTGTTTGGACAAGACTGACATTGAAAAATAGCTTTTCGAGTCATTTTCAGCTCATTTATACAGACAATGCATTCTATTTCACTAATATCACTTTAAAGTTGAACATTTTACATAAAATATAGATTTCAGGTAATGCGTTAAATGTATGTCTGGGTACCTGTAAATTAGACCATTTCATGAGACCTTGAAAGGATATTCTAAAGCTCTAATTATTGAACTATAAACTGGTAATTACATTCGTTAATCTCATTGATTTTACAAGTATCATTCAGAATTAATACTGAGATGTGGAAATCAATTCAGTTCAGCAGGTGTTCCAATTCATGCAGTTCTGTTCCTGTGTAACTTAACTACAGCTCCTGGAAAATTTGTGAATTGCGTTCACCATTACCATTGCCGCTCCTTTATTGAAACGCGAAATAAACAGCAATAAATTAACAAATTGTTCAAGTCACCGCTTACATATGTCTTTGACAAGAAATGATTCAAATTGCCCACGTAAAATTTAAATTTAAACGATGCATCCCCGGACACAAACAGGTCTCCGCAGTTGCATGGTTTTTATTGGGAAGGACCTATGTTTGGAAGATTTCCTTTTATAATGCATCTTAATGCCAAGTTTCATGTCAACTGAACTTGCCTGCAAAAATTGAAATTGCTGATAATCCACTCAATAACAACAACAAAAAATATATACGATTTTCATCATGCATTGTTAATGATGGGTACGTTGATAAATATTCCACTCAATGGGTCGGCATGTAATTGAAATGACCCTGAAATCGACCTTACGCGATACATGTCCCAATAGATACCCACAGTTCATACTCAATAATTGCCGAAAATAACTATAATTGTCACCAAACTGTCGTCAGAGAATGCATGATTCAACATGATTATCTAATGACTCTGCAGGTATCATTGAACTCTGAGTTGAGAGTCTGCGGAGCTTCAATTGAAGAATTTTCTGCCTGAGGGCAAGAAGGCTTTTACCTTTGGAGATCTTGTGCATCTGTCGGGCTTAATTCAAATGGGCATTGTACATCTTAGTGGAGTTGTGTCTGTTGATGTCTGAATAAAGACATAATATGAAAATACGACAAAAGCTTGTAATAATACTACCTCATGTTTTCAGATTAAAGCGACTGATATCCTGCCCATCAATTTCATACAAAACAGAAAGTCTTCCTTGTTATGTTTAATCTACAAGCTCAATCACCAAAGGGGAACTTAGAGAGATGCATAAGAACAGCTTGCACAGTTATACCGTTCATTTAAAGTAGCCTTTACAAACACGACGTATTCCAGTTTTATAAATATAGTTGGATACTCGCTGCATATTTGTAGTACAGAAGAAAAATTAAATTTTCAAGAAAACATCCCGCAGTCGAAATTTGTTTCTTGAAATGAAAATAATGCTGCCAATAACAAAACGGTGTACTTATAAACATGATAAAAATGTTTTTTACGTGAGAACCAGTTGCTCTTTGTTGAGTACTAAGGAACATATGTGTATTATTCCTATCAGTACTCAATGGTACTAAATCATATTACTGACACCAGCAGCTTGAGTACACTCAGCTACTCAGTAACCACGTGAATGCAGAATAAAAGTGAATACAAAGCTTTCGAGGATTAGCTGCACTGGGAAATCAAGGTATCTGACCTTAAATAAAGGTTTATGCTTATCTATATCATAGAATACTGAAGCCAACGTGTCAATAATGGGAACTTTTGGGTGGCCCATCTGGTTGTGTGTGTAGTAGTAGGCTTAACCATGCATTTCAAGCATCTGCTCAGATTCCATTCCAGTTGCTTGAATAAAAGTTATTATCCATAATACTGGAGAAACAGTTACTCAGTTACGACAACATACGGGTTTCTGCAGAAACCCGTATGGTGGCATTCTGGAAAACCCAGAGTTTCAATATAACCTGATTCTGTATCCTTCAACTTCAATGATTGAAGAACTACATTTCAGAACAACCCAGATTTCAGGATGCTGCTAAATATCATGAAACGTCCGTCAGAACGGAAGCGAAGATAAGCGGCGTAACTTATCTTTAACTTGTTCGTCAGACACGTCATTTGCTGGAATCTTATCAGATTACATGTCAGTTAAAATACATTATGAACACTTAAAATCCTCTGATCTAAGTGGACCAGGATCATCCGGAAAATTCCAATCCGGATACTTAAGTTCACCCCTCATTCCAACTTTCTTCTAACCCCACCAAAGTGATCAGCAAACCATGCTAACCTTTTGCAAATAAATAACTTGTTGGCAAACATTGGGCCTATACTAACCAATTTGCTAATTTCAGCTACCACATGTCAGATCCAATATACGCAAATAAATGACTAAATTCCAAAAGAACATCGGTGCTGGTTAGAATGCAGATGGGTATGGCTTAATCAACACTTTGACATTTTATCTGTATGGGACTTGCAGTGGTTCAATGTACTACATTTGGTCTGTTCATGTTTCGAGAGCTCTCAGGGTAAATCAAAGCGAATCTCTAACTGCCTCTTAATCATGATCACCAAGCATCTAAGCTCACAAACAACCGAGTCTTTCCATTTGCGTATTTTACCTGCAGGCTACATTTGCCTCCCTCGTACATACAGCGCATTTTGCTGTTGTGTCCTTCAGTGGATTCTTTCAACATTCCTTAATCAGCTGTTTTATCCCTTTATTTTATTCTGCGTGTTAATCCTATTGTCAGAAGGTAAATCCGTAACTGCAGGAAAAATACACAGAACTTGATGTTTACTTCTGAACCAGCAACCCTTGATTTACCTATGCTAAAACCAGACGCCACAGGAGCTTACGTTCTTCTTTCAACTTTTTAAAGCTGTTATATCAGGAGTCAGAAGTAGCTTCAAAAACCAAATGGTCTTATATCTTAATCACAAATCCCCAAATGATCTTCAAATAACAGCAAATATTCCTGACTTGAATATCTGTCTTTAAGTACAGGTCTGGCCTCTTGCCCATTGTATCGTATGGGGATGTTTTGTGTTGTCTTCACACCCACCTCGGTGCAAATCAACGCTAAAACAACAATTTTGGGGACGAAGGAATGATGCAAAGGAAAATGTGTAACTGTAAATACTCGGTGTTTTCTATACACGATGTCTGTTGTAAATATCATCTTGGTTGATTGGTAGTATCTTGCCGCACGTTTCTGCAGGTATGGCAAGGTGTTCATGTTACCGTTGCAGCAGGTACATCTGCAGCTGTAGACTTTCTTGACAGAAGGCAACGGTCTATTACTGACATAAGATGCATGTCTGACATGACTACATTAATATTTGCCTGGGAATCTTCTGGCCATAAACATACCAAACAGAATATCAATCTTCAAAATTATATAATGAAAATTCTTGGATCTGCAGGCCAAGTTTTTTTTCTGCCATCGATCACATCTGCAGTACAAAAAAATCCAGCAGAATAAATTTCCCATCATTTTCACAACGTTAAAGAACTATCTCCTGCAAGAACGAACAAGCGAATGATACAATTTTGACTGGTATTTCGAGGGTCATCATTCAAGAAAAAACTGCCAAGACATTCATCTTTCTGATCAAAGGATGAAATTGAAACAGTCCGAAATGAGCTGAAACTCTTTTTTGTCGAAACGTGCACATTTCCCAGCCTTGATCTAACTATCCAGTTATCTTAGTTGATTTTCTTTTGCAAAAGCAATAAATATCACAAAGTTCATACTTACATGATTTCGAACGATAAGTCGTCAAAGGAAGCTCCGGACTACACAAACTAATGAATGCAATACTCCTGATTGACAAATAGGAACAGATTGGCATTCTGCGGCTATTCACAATAAGTATAGCGCTTTTGAAAGAAGCCTGCTCCTAACTTTCTTATACATTACTTATATTGAGTATTGAGTACCGACATACTGTCTGTTATAGTCTATGATAGAGCCTAAACAGCAAACGAACAAAGTCAAAGGCCCAGTGCCAAAATCGTAAAGATATTGGGATTTATACATGTGCCAACACCGTGCTGATTGGAAGGCAGTTCCCAACGTGATCCTGTACTGATAAAGGATATTTTAGCTTTGCTTATCTACAGTTCTTTTCTTCTTTCACAATATAGTTTTTAAGTTGTCAGTCAACCACATCTCTTCATTCAGTGTTGACAACTTCCTTGCGTGCGAATTAAGAAATTCCAAATCTTAGAGGTGTTCAAATGATTATACATCGAGTGTGATTTAATGGGATTAGGAAAGATCATTGGTATAATTTTCAATCATTGGTAGTAAAAGCATTATATTATTGTTAAGGATACTGTCATACTTCAACTTCGACGTGATCCAACCCATACCTTACACAAATGGTGATTGTAATAAAAACTAGCTGTCACTTAACATTTTTCAGAAGTGTCGCTCATTTCTGATACGTGTGGGAAACACAAGTAGCCTTAAGTGGGGAAGTCCCAGAAAGAGGAAGAAATTCCCTAGGGACGGTCAAGCATAAATGACCCCTGCCATGCACAATATGGTCTTTCTCTGTCTGTGTAGATTCCGTAAATTGTGCCTTGTTTTTCCCACACAATCAATTGTTTTCTTTTAATAACGTGTCGGATTTTATTTCCATGTAAGATAATTATTGACATCACACATGATGAAAAATGTCAATTGCGTTCACAGCTGAACAAAAAACAAAACAAATGTTCATAAAATGTTTTAATGATTTGGTTGCATATGCTTGCATTCTCAAGAGCTTCTATGGTCCATTGACTATCTTTTGGAGTAACTACACTGCAATTCTCGTTCAAAAAGAAAAACTACATTTGGAACAACAAGATGAGCATAGTGAACGCAAATTAATGGGAAATTGCATTAGATTTAGCAAACAAGGTCATTCCTACAGAGTACTAGTGTAGCTCGTACCACACCCCTTTATCCCAAGTGCTTCAGAACACTATTGAACTTTCCCATGCAAAGTCCCTTTCAGAATGTCAACACATAATGACACAGCGTAATGAGTGTTAGCTGTACACAGGCCACATAATAGACGTGAGTGAAGCGGATTTTACTTTACCTTAATGGAATCTTTCGAGAGCTTCAGTCGAAATGGCATGTTGGCCAATCCTAATTTGGAACGCGAAGAACGAATAGTGATAAATCCAGGACTCCAACAACAGTAAGTACTACCAGTCCGACGAATTTGAAACGAGTAATCAGGATCAGTCAATCCAGTCTGAGTAGATTCTAAAGAGATCCCGTTAGTGTGGTGGTCCGCTCTGGGTGGTGGGAGCAAAAGATCAGGGGGTTGAGTAGGGTTGTCTCCATCCTCAATACCCTGCTGTTCGTTTTCATACTGCAGTTGCAGTTGTTCTTGCTCCTGTGCTTCCTCCTTTACCAGACACCCTTGTTCCTCATCGGTGGCATTGAGATCCTTTCTTCCCGTTAAACTGCTTGACCTCTTTTTATTACTGTATCCTGAGGATTCAGACTTTTTACACAATTTTGTCCACCACAGTAAAGCACAACAGCATGTGGCAGCGTGGAGAGCAGGAGGGGATTGCTTCCCTCCTGTACTAAAAAACCACCAGCGAGGCATTATCCTTTACTGTAAATCCTTTTATATAAAACAATTCAATACGGTTAATTCCAAACAAGACTTTCCACTTATATCTCCACGGTGTACGACGCCAATGAAGAGTGCACACATGTGACACTAGTTACCATCATTACAAACCCTACATATGGTACGGCTGCCCAGTCAATAACAACTGACTTCACTATGCACATACATCGACCACTTGTTAAATCCTCCAAAGCCTCTTGACTAATTCAGCAAATTGAATGTCTTTTAGCATGCCTATGGTGTATTCCCATCCGGTGAGCAACTTGTCATCCTGCTCCAATCAAACATCAAACTGCAAAATGTAATTTCTCTTATCCACCTGATATGTGTATGCACAAAATATGAGTCTCACAGTAACTGGGATTTGGGCTTTTAAATGTCAATGTCCACTAGATTAGTTTTTCATGTGTATCTCCTTCGAACTTGTCAAACAACTGAATTTAAAATGCTATATTCATCCCAAGTTCCATCATTCGAAGTCATTCCACTGCATTATGTCCATAATACTGATTGGGTGGTTGCACCATAGAAAGGTTTCTAAAGCAAGACTGCTGAAGCACATTGCCAGTGACACAGGCCGAAAGCATATGCCACATTACACAGAAAAGATGCTAGTTTTGTGCATCCCCGACGTGCACATAAATTATCCACCTATGATGATCATTGCGGTAACAGCTTTTCCTCCCTGCTTTTGCTTTTTGCTCAGTTTTATCTCTATTTCTGCCTTGCTTGGTGGAAACAGCGTTCACAGGGGAAACATCTTGAGAGCAGTTGACCATCTGACCGCAATTTTCATCATTCTTAAAACACCATTCCATACAGGCTATCAGTCTGTGTAACAGCGCCTCCTTTACCTGTGATTACAATCACCCACAATGTTGACGATCTCCCGAGCTTACTGTCAAAGCCTTTTCAAGGCTTAATGCCTGCTCATGGGCTGGAGCCTATCGGAGCTTATGGCTCCCAATTTCAGCCGCAACGTGACCTATCACATCTCATCACACCCCACACTTTGTGTCCGACTTTCCAGTCCAGTGTATCAGCATTGGTATCTTGTCTCTCAATGATCACCTTTTTCCTCTGTAGCAGCACGACAACGTTTGTCAGGTCCTCAATATAATTTGCCCTTAGGGTGAAACAAACTGTGTTGTCAGCGGTCATGTAGTGTAACACCGCAAAACACAATATCTCATGCTTAGGTGGTAAAGTGTCTTCGACCAATGATGCAGGTGTAACAACTTTTTACTCCTTTCTGCTTTCAACCTGATAACGAGCGTATACGGTAAGAAGCAGTAGTGCATTTCCTACTTCTTTGGCGACTGTTGCTTGCAGGCGAACAGACAACGATGCCATTCAGGTCTCTACTACGGCTGCAGTGATAATGGCCGCCGCGAGTGAGTGAGGTGCCTCAGTGTTCAGGAGCCCAAAGTCAGGAGCTTTGTCCCCGTTGTTGCTTTGTCAATGCGACCAAAGTCTGCTACGCATGCATGGTCCTGGCCAATCAAGCACGCACCTGTTCCCCAAAGCAGTGTCAGCTGAACATAAAGTAACTGTGAACCTGGATAAAGCCACTTTCACATCAGATCCATATTTACTACCAATGAGAACTGGGTGACCTCTCTCGAGCATTACAATTGAAAGAGACCGGTCCTAATTGTGAAAGCTTTTCCTCTCAAATGAACACAAAACTGACGTAGAGTCGAGATAACAATTCAGAAAAATGTCCCGTCCGAGGGCAAAGGCAACTTAATCAGGATCAGTTATATGTATATGGTCAGACTTGTATCCCATCCATTTTCTCTGAATTTAATACAATTCTAAGCAATGCTTGCAGCTAAATTATAAAAGAGCATTGTTATAGAACTGGTCCCACTAACCCGAAACTTATTTCCTCTTTTCTGCTCAAATCACATCAAATCAATTGTGGCAATGGAACCTTTTCCTTTGTTCGGGGACTTTGCAATTTAATTTTCAACAACGGGGAACAAATCTGTTGGAACATTTTGCTGGAGCAACACGTATTGAACAAAGAGACCCTTATGACATGTGATGCGCTTTATGTTAATGAACAATTAACACCATGAAATAAGCCCATGTCGCTTCATTATCAGACAGCATCAGGCTTACGGGAGAAAGCAAAGAAAGAAATGTGTGATCCACAATAATTTCCCAGGACTGAATTGCAAACAAGCACTGGGTTTGCACAAAGACAATCCATGTAAACACTCTTGAAATTGAAATTCTGATTCTTGTTGACCCATTATCCTATTGCGGTGTTGTGAATTGGAGTATTTATAGATCGTAATAAACATGTCAATACAGGTTTTTCACAATAACAACGAATCGTCAATAATGTCGTCAAATGTGATAATCAAAGCTGCAGTCTGTTTCAAACAAAGACACCATACGCGATGCGTTCTGTGGTTCCGAGAGGCAAGACAAAGGGAAGCATTAAGTTCTCAAATCAAGCCGAAAAAAAACTTTAAAAGATGCATGGGATGTTGTGTGGAAAAGCATGCTCGATAGTTGAAGAACCAAGTCACAAATAGATGCAACTGTTTCATCCAGAGCATCAAAACGAATTATTGATAGCTTCTTCATTAAATCATGCAAATCACAAGGTTAACGCATCATAATTTCGCATACCTGGTTTCTATTGGATTTGGAAGACATTTTTCTCGGGTTGACTTCCTGCAGGGAAAACTGTATCAACAATTTTCTAAACGATGCTGCTTTAAATATATTAATGCTCACGATTCAATAATGACCATAACAAAGAGAACATTAGAAAAAATCCATTTCTATGACATTTAAGATTTTCAAATGAACAATATGTCGTCCTTTTTTACAACGCGACCCAAGGGTTAAGTGGTGACAACCAAAGAATAGAATCGACTAGTCTCTCCATTCATTAGAAAATAGATTCGTCATGACAGAAACATTACTAGAATTAATAATGAATTAATTAGACTAATCCTACACATATGCCATCGATTTATCAATGAAGGAAGCTATTTTTCATTCGGAAATCAAAGCCATTTCTTTTCCCCTTTCATTCTGTTGAAATTTACTGGGAGCTTGCACACAATACCTTTGCTCCTCATATTTTGATAAATACGATGTATGACAAAAATTCATCTATATTTACCAGCTGCCAAATGTCAAACAGAAAATTTTGATAATGTCAACACAGATGATTCCGCTTTATTATCAGAAATATGATTTTTTTGACAGACAAATCCTTTCCTAATTGGGGAAATACGCGGTCGAATTTGAGGATCAATTTATGACGTAAGTATATGTTCACAAATCATCAACATTGCCACACAAATCCTGACTTTGAATGACTTGAGCCGCACAAACTTCCGCAGTTTGCAAATCAACTGACCGATCTCTCTTCAGTTTGTTTGATGATAGCTTTATGTTCTGCTCAAAACGTAGCTCCAAAAGGATAGACAACACTGAATTCACGGCATCTAATTAGGGAACAATCTCCAGACAAAGAACTCGGATTTATTGTGTCCGACACAAGAGCATTTAACCCTCAGAAACCATTACCACAATGAACAGGATGAGAGCATTGCGCAACGCACCATTAACGACGTCAAGTGTCCACTGGTTCCTCCTGCATCTGCAAACGGTGATCCTCCGCTAACAACGCTATTAAATGTTACATAATAGGCGTTGCTAACACTGCGTACTGGACAATGACAAATGAAGTACAAAGACTTTCCCACCTGTGCACTTAATGTCCCTTGTACGTGTGCATGTGCCTCAGTATACTGCAGTGAAATATGAAAATTGATGCCCTGATGCAGTGTGCACTGTTACTGTCTGAATTTTGTTTTCACTAATGAAGTACACCTTGAAGGTTTATGGACTGTAAGTTCTAAATCCACATATTCAAAATTACTCTTCTTTCCAACCGACAGAAAAAATATCACTCACTAAAAATAAGCCCAAATTGGAGAATATTTTTCGAAACCATGAGGTAAAATTTCACACGATGAAATTCATTAAGAATTTTTTTTTTGAAGTATCGACATCAATGCAGGTAAAATCACCAGGACAAATAATAATGACCCAGCAATAACAATCCCCATACCAACTGTTCCAAATATGTTGTGTTTTATCAATGGAATTACAGGCAACTCCAGCAGCTGTTTAAGTAATTCTACTAAAACATGAAAATGTTCAAATGTGTTGGTAAAATATTAAGTTAACAGATGGTATTTTACAGCTGAAATCTTTGTGTGATGAATGTAAAAACAATTTTCTTACCTAATTCATTTCTGAAACCTTCTATGTGCATGGAAAAATTCGATATTTAGACGTGGTACAGATGACATTTATGTATCTCGTCTGTATTTCACCAGGGCAGAAATGTTTTAAACAAATACACTTTTGTTCTTTATTTTTGGATATGAATATATGGGGGTGTGAAACTGGTCTTCTCATTGGATGAGTTACACGGAAAACACAAGGCATAAGATCATATTTACTGCTGAGCATCAGTACGAAATGACTTTCCTTAAGATCTCTTCAAGAATAGGTTCAACAGTTCTCCATTACTTTAGCTAAATGGTAACACTTTAACAGGTCGGCTGTGATAAGGACAACAAATTACCCCACCATAAAATTCAATTAACTCTTAAATCTATTTCAAATATGCATCACTGCAAAGAATTTGGTGGTAATTTTTGGGCACAAAGATATTTACTGCCTTTAAGGAGTTCGAATAGAATGCAACACGAACCCCAGGAGTACAATAAACTTCATTACAATATCAAGTAAAACTTCGAGTTCTCTACTGGAAAGAGTGAAGCTTCAGGCTAGGAAAAGTGAACATTAAGGTAATGGCTGATGACACGCTAATAAAAAACGCCTCCGTAAATTGTATTGGCCAAGACCACCGTGGGATCCAACCGAAACATCACAGTCATGTGTAATTAACTAGATTGAACAAGGGTTGAATTAAGCATCACCTTATGTGTAATAAGCTCACAGTGTGGTACATAGTGAAAGAAAGGAAAAAAGATCATAAAGAATTGTTTGCAACCCAATTAAGAAGCGATTCGAAAAATTCCTTGAATTTCAGTAACACTCTTTCTTTCCGTCTACAATGTTGGCCTCAAGAATTCAGTTCACAGTGCCAAAACCCTTTCCGACATGAGATGGTACTAAGTACCAAATACACCTGCGGTTTTCCAGTACAACCTCTTTGACCTTTGACATCTGAGAAGGTTCGGGGTTATTTGTCTATATATGGTATCACAAAAAGACCCCAATCGACAGACAAGTCAGAACATCAAACGGGAGATGCAAACGCCCTTTGTATGAGAAAAAAAGACACTGAAATGTCGGTTCGAGAAATAGGGTAAGAGAGGGCGCAGTTACTTAGCTTCAAGATATTTACATTTTATCATCATTTACAAATCCTCTCCTTGCAGGAAATACTCATGACAAGCATTCATTTTGCCAAAGCCACAATACTAACGTATCATGGCACAAATAACATGAAATGTCATTGTCAATTATCTGCGGAAGTATTCATTAAATTTTAAAAAAATTATTACTATTTTTAGACAGACATTTTGTGCATTGCAGTCATACCTTTTAGGTACCATCAAAATATTTCCATTTGTTTTCCTTTTTAAAGCCTCCAGTGTCGTGGGGTCAAAGAGACAAGTGGACACGGTGGTGGTAGGCGTGAATGCTGGTTTATTGCAGGGGATCAAGTTGTACATAGCTCGGGTAGATTTACTGAAG
>JBCAUG010040449.1:0-24006 GCA_038406175.1 Haplosyllis leylae | reverse complement strand
TATGGGCTGCGACCATTGGATGTCAATACTGGCAGGATCCTGCCAGGATTTGGACCAATTATGCAAAAACTCGAATGGATAGGAACCATGGCGATAGCGATTGTCTTTCGCCTTAAAGAAGAGTGTCTTTCTTTTTGCTGGCTGGTTTAGAGTCAGCAAAGTGATTGAAATTGAACCTTCCAAGACAAATCAAGAATTTTGTCCAAAACATATGAAATCTAGTGAAATCATCAAAATCAAAATCTAGTCATCAGGAAATATTTTACGGAATTCTGTAACAATGCCGCACAAACAGACTAACTGAATCCCTTGTTTCACACCTTTGCGAATTTAGTGAATTTGGAAGGAGTTCGACAGAGCACTCATTCGTTGGTGTCCGATTCCCAATTATCTCCTACCTTTTGATGCCACTAATTTGTGTGCGTAGCTTAAAGAAAAAAAAACATTAGGGATTGTGATTTAAAATCTAGACTGCAAAAAATTACAATGTAGATTTTATGTCTTATCTGTGAGTTTTTCTTTTCCAAATGATTTCTGGTCTAATTGGCTAAAGCTGCTGGTGCGTGAAGAAGCGATCGATTAGAGTTTATTGCGATCACAAGTAAGAGTGTACGAGTATGGTTGAAGTAGTAGACTCCAAAGCAAGAGCCTTGAGTTTGAATTTCTATTTGCCTAATTTTCCTATTGATAATTCAAAGAATTGTTCAAAGTAAGATAAACAAAGTTCCAAAGATAAGGACTTGTATATTTTTGCGCATCTGGACAGATAATGATGCCTGTCGCAAATTTTCTATTTAAAACCCAATCGGAGTTTTAATTCTTATCAACAATTTCCAATAATTGGAAAAATTTACGTCTTGATATTTATATTGTCAGTGAATTTGTCGTATAAGAATTTCAGTTAGTTTTCTAAATTCATAGAGTCATAATTTGCCTATTCACCTGGCTGGGGTTTTCTCAAAATGGAACAGAGCTTTCATTGAATTCAAGGAATCAAATAAATCACTGAATCATGAGTTGGGATCAATTTCTTCTCTTTTAAGGCCCTTTGACACCGAGCGGCGGTGTCAGCGTCAGCGGCAGTATCATCACTAGAAAATCGGTCCAGAACCCATTAAATTTTTTGACGCTAGCGATGCCTCTGTGGTAAAATCTCTGTCTCTCACATAGCGGGTTTGAGTAGAGCAATCTTTTTGAAATAATAATATTTTTGTCACTGAATTCGCTGAATTCAGTGAAAACATTTAGGGAAAACTCGAATAGCATGCTTAGTTTTACGAAAGCCTTATCCATATGGTCGCGATCCGATCACTGAATCGAACAGAATCTGTTACAGCTTCTAAAGTCTGACTATAGCAAGGAGCAATGGGCACATAGAGCTAGAGAACATCTTGAGAATGAGTCCTGGAAATTGGCGAATGGGCTTTGTTGTGACAATTTGTTGAAGAATTTGTAAATAGATTTTTAACTGTGCCTGCAAATAATTGGCCAGCCGATCTTCTGATAATTTCTAGTAGTGAGATACTGATTAAAGCTAAATATTCTGAAAGATTATTTGAAGTTGAAAATCTGGACGTTGATCAAATCATATCAAAGTCAACCGGTGTCCTTGTGAAGGAAATTATCTGATCCTGCAAATTGTGGTTCAACCTTGAAATTGGAAATGTCTGTTGAATTTTTTATCCCTACAAATTCAGATTGCTTCAGAACACAGTTCATCTGAGGTGATTTATTGGATAATATTTCAATCATCATGAGAAATTATATTTCCAATTAAAATACCTGATGTGGTCCAACTGAATTAATCCCCTGATCTGAGCATACTGGTGTCATATAAACCATGTCCCAGTCGTCTGCCGTAATTTACGGTTTGAAAGTGAATGAACTCATATAGCAAATAAATAAATCGTCAGGTTTTGAAACTAATTTCGTGTGTGTCGAAAATTGAACTGTTTGCCTTGCTTCCTCGTGGTGTGAGATGAATTGTTCCTGAAGTGATATTCCAGCTGCAGAATGTTACAAACTTCTCGACAACTGTAGATATGTCTGCAAGTAGGTGAGTCAAAAACAGTCGGCTGCCATGCTGACCTTCATACAATCAGCAGGTGTTGCACCAGAGGTATCCATTGCAGGCAAGAAAGTACGCAAAGTGAGAGATCTACCCTCGCTTTGAAACCCAGGGCAGACATCACCACAAGTCCAAAACAGGAGTATCAGAGGCCCCATGAAAAACATGTGTCCTCCAACATATTTTTCAAAACCTCGACAATTTAAAGGACACCGTGACGGAGAGGTAGAGCTTTGTGACCCTGGAAAAAGTTCAGCTCATTAATTCCTTTTCTTTCATGAATACGTCGAGTCTTATATCAAATAAACACTATCGGAGAAATTCCAGAACGTCCTACAGGGAGTCATAACTTTTGACACTCGTTAATCTGCAAGAGATTATCTCTGGATTATCTACACCACGAGGACAGCCTGCATTAAGGTCATAATTCCCATGAAACTCAAACTGTTATTTCTTGTTTCTAATCAGTCAGGTTAAAAAATTGAGCGAAAATTGAGCTTCTCGGAAATTCATTCTCGGATACACCCTGATTTTGATCGAAATTTAGGTGAATTAACATTGACAACTGGTGACAACCTTTTGGGTGTATGACACATTATGTCAGTGACATGAAATTATCAATTTAAGTTTTAGTAGTATCTTCTAAAAATGTGGGGATGTGATAAAAAGCAAAAGAAACGTGATTAGCATTTACGTAATTAATATTGGTTACTTTCGAAAAACTCTAATGATACTTTATCACAGTTCCTATCATAAAGTACACAAGTCACACAGCCCGTAGATAACCTGTCTCATTACCGCGTGTCTCTCACATAGAGTCGGATTTATTTCACGGATATTTGTCCAGACTATTTGGCAGACAGGTGGGTAATAAACCGTGAGGTCCGCGGACATTACATAACATCTTCATTAAACGAAGCAGAGGCGGATCCAGAACATTTGCTGGGAGAGAGAGACCGCCTACCAAATTAATAAAATTTTCTGAAAACCATATGGGTCGCTTCAGACCAAGGTCAGGGGAAAGGTAACAAAGACAGAGGGCTTGCCCGAGGTCTTTTTGGCCTTATCCTGAATGAGGTCGGAAGCAAGACCCTACCAGACTGAGACAAGGTGATTGTTCCTATTCTGACATGGCTTTGCCAAAAAATGAGCAAAATCTACCTGCTAGTTTCTTCGAAAATTGTCCTTTTTGAGACTGGAGTGAGCAGCATTCTCTGCCCGGCTGCCATGACACTTTCTTCCAAAGACAGCTGAGTCACTCACGGAAAGGCCCAAAAGGCAAATTGGCTCATTGCCAAGTAGTCTGGGTTGAACTCAACCAAGCCCTCCTGATCTTGGTGAGCCGACCCAGCCCGTCTTCCAGCAATGGCATCCTTGGCAATGTGACATGGAAAAGCTATGAGCCAATGGCAACACCAGAGAGAGTGTCACGCCCTGGTCTTTGTTGGCTCAGACAAGGTGCTTCGAAAAATCTTGGTCTGGAGTATCAGAGACCTGCCCGCCGTGTTAGAATTGAAATTCATCTCAAATTTATAAGAAATTCGAGAAAAATGGTTAATTCCAAAAGCCCTGACTTTGTAATTTCAAAATTCTACCTTCTGTTTTTCATCGACATGGTGAAGTATACAACAATAAACCGAAAGAAAAAGTGTTGAAAAATATGATTGTTTTCAATTTTCTGCAGAAATTCACTTACAATCCCCCGACACAATAATATGATAAGGTCAGAGCTTCGCAGAGTTCTGGTTTTGTTTACATTATGAAGGCTCATTTCCACTCAAGTCATTCAGTGTCGAAAAACAAAATCCGGAACGAAATGAAGCTAATCCAGTTTATTGTAATAACCGTCTTTGATAGTTTGTACAGAATTAAGCCGATCTAATTATCAGTGACATTCTGTGGTTTCTGTTTTGAGGAGAATTACGTGACAAGTAAATTGTTGCCGGAAGTGTTACAATTCAATGATATTTAAGGTCCAGATCAGCTTTCGATTAGGAAAGTTTGTTTACGTTGTGGTCATGTCTTGAATGAATGACAGACGTGCATAAATAAGGATATTTTCTTTGATAAAGGTTCGTTCAGACGACAATGACAACAAAAAGTCTTTTTATTTTTCCGTCAAGAATAGATTATACTGCTCACATGGAGGCCTGTGGCAATGGCAACGACATCATCACATCATCACCAAATGGGTTCTGTGGCGAATTGAGACGGCGACAGCAACAACAGTAAAATTGAAATGATGTTTCCATCGCAGTGTGAATGAGCTTTAGGTTTAAAATGACGTCATGACTCATTTTTCACATACTTGCTCGTGATGACGTCAATAATAAACAAATCACCTGAAGACCATGCACCTATACAAAAAACAAAAAAGAATGTTTGGTACCCAAATTTTATAATTAAACTGTGCAGACATTCTTCTTTTTCTCTTAAAAGTGTAAGTTTTATTATCATTCAATAAATCTTCAACAGGCATTCGAATCCAAACTGATTGACACGATGAAACAGAATTTCTATAATAGAAGCGTGTGAGTACAGTTTAATAACTCCTCAAAAGGACCTTCTGCTGTTGTGAATACAAGGTTTCACTGGATAAGAATTTGAAATTGACCAGGGTATTTCATTTTCTTTCTGTCAGCATTAATATGCTGGTATTACAGTCACACACTGATAGACTTAGAAATGGATGGCATTACTGGAGATAAGTTATTTACCCAGAGGTCTGAAATCCGACGATGAACAGAATGCAGAAAACTTGTGATAGACTATAAGAAGATGAATCCTGGAGAGAATTGTTTCTTTTAACAAAAAGTCACAAACTACATTTGCTTTATATGTGGGCATTTATTGTCCACAACATTACCAGCTTTTTTGGGTTGTGAAAATACAAGGTTTAGCAGTGGTAGGGCGTGATCTTAGTTTGAAATTTCCAGTTGGACCCAATAGAAATGCTTCATTTCCAGACACACCTTTATTGTCTGACCATATATGGTCTCATGTGGAACTCTTCAACCTGACATTTTACAATGCCCCCGTGTAGGTGAAATGCATTGAAAAGCTTATAATAGGTATCAAGTCCTTTGAATAACGGTGACTTTCGCATAGCGTTTTTCAGCCCATTATTCATCCCGTTATTCAGTCCATTAAAAATGGGTTCTAATAGGATCAAATGGAGGTGTTAAAACATGATGTTAAAATATTTACACAGATCTAATAACATTTTTCTTTCATTTGACAGAAAATCGGCAAGAAATCATTAATTCAATGCGAAGAAGGATCGGATGAAGATATTATATTATAAAAGTAATGCATTAATCTTCCTTGGTATCTGCCACATTTGTCATTTCATATGACGTGAATGAGGAAAATTTTCTGGAGACATTCCTGGCTACAGGCGCGAGGCCATATCATTCAACCTTTTTTTCTATCTACTTATTGAATAAAAGTGTAGAGTGCCACTCAATTTGTCCCATTCCATGTCATATGTGTCGCAAAGGTAACTTTATTAGTCTGAAAATATTAAACATGTTCTTTTGTCGCTTTTTGTGTTTCTTTGGTAATAAGTTTACATTTTTGGCACTGTTTCTGGCGGTGAAAGGATAATAAATAGGGTTTTCCCTATATGGAGCAGAACTTGCAATGAATTCACTGAATTCAGGGAATTCAGAGAATCCGGTAAATCACTGAAGCATGAATTAGGATCAATTTAACTGTCTTCTCTGTTTGTTGTGTCCCTATGGCAGAGCAGTAGAATTTCTGTCTCTCACACAGGAGATAGTAGGCTCAAGTACAGCAATCTTTTTAAAATAATATTATTTTTGTCACTGAATTTGCTGAATTCAGTGAAAACATTTAGGGAAACGTGATTGTTGCAGCACACATGTGTCAAATTTGCACAATTCTATAGTCATCCTCAACCAACAGGACTTTAATAAGACAACATTAACTAACAAGTTTTGTGTTTCATTACCATAGACATGTACAGTTTTTTTTACAAAAACAGAACTGCTTCCAATTTGATATTTTAATTTGAACATTTAACTGGCCCCTTTCATTCGTATTTTTTCCTAATTTGTGGCAGATTCATTTAATTAGATGATTGAGCTAAATTCAACTAGAACCAGTCAAGCATGACTAACAGTCTATTGAAAGCTTTCCCTTGTTTCTCACTCACAGTTCAGGCTTTAGTGTAATGGTTAACATGCCTGACTGTTCTTCAGTAGATTGGGGGCTCAAATCTCAAAATGGCCTTTTTTATTTGAATTTTTTGTTGTCTAATTAGTTGAATTAGATGAATTTTCTAATCCAAAATTGGAAAAACTCAAATATAATAAATCAGAATGACCTCCTCCAAAGTAAATCCTAGACTATGAAATATGGCCTCCTACACTTTCCTATTTGTGAAATTACAAAATTACAAAAAATTAAAACCGAAGGAATTGCAAATAAAGGAAATGAAAATGTATCACAGAAAGAAATAAATTTCCTTTTGTGCTCATAAGGGTTCGGTCATTTGTTAATATTGATGAAAATAAAATATTAGTCCTGTGTTGAAAGTGTTGAATCTGACCTACATGAACCGAAACCTGAAGTGAACTTTATTAGACATTAATTAATAAACGTTTTGTAATGAATTTTCTCCTGATTTCACTTTCACAATGCTACTCGAACTGATATTCTGTTGCTTGGTTCATCACCTGTATTGTTCTGTCCTGGTGTTCTCTGGTCAAAAGTAATTTGTGCCGACATTGTCAGTTACTGTTATATATCATGAACGTGGTAAATCTTAAGACAATCTTAAATTGTTTTCAGGTCAAACATATTTTGTTCAGGAAATTAATTTTGTCTCCGTAAAACTGAATGGGAGGTAAAAGTAAACCAGAAGTACCTTGAGTTCAATTGATTCTTCTTAACATGAAAGTGGGGCAGGGAATGAAAGGAATTGCCCTGTGAGATATCATCTTCTCTTTGTTAATACTGTTAGTCGAGAAAGTAACTCTGTATGTCTGTGCATCCTACCAGGTTGCTAGTTTTGAATCGTTCATCCATAAACTCGTTGCAATATCTATGGTCATTTTCGAACACCAAAAAGTAGATTTCATTTTTCACATAATTTTACTAGCACTCACTTTTATTTCATTGAAACTTGTTTTCAAGTCAAGGTCATCTGAAGGTCAATGTCAGAGTCATTAATTATTTTGGTCATATCACGTCAAATTGCACCACATTATGCTTTTCTGATTTGCGGTATGCATATGACTGTAAGGCATTGTTGTTGTGTCATGCGAATACAATTCCAATAAGACTCATTCCTGCATAAATACAGACAATACTGTCATGACCATTCCTCAATTTATTTTAATTTTTGTTGGCCTTTTTGTCAGAAGTACAGGAGGAAAGTACTAAAAATAGGGTGAAACAAATGGCAAAGTGAACATCGCTACACAATTTTGAGAAATGTATAATATTGGTAATAAATGTGCCATAACAACCAAAGCTTAAACACCGAAAGTGTTTTTGATGGAGTAGATATATTTACCAATAAAAACAAACTTTCCGGATTAGTAGGATGAAATATGATGTTCATAAAATAAAAGGTTGATTACCCACCTATGTAATACGGTAAGGTTTCCGTTCCCCGTGACATCCTGATATTAGAAACCCAACTGACATATTAATGTCCACTTACATTTAGATAGACTGTCGGGAAAATTACTTCACATATAACGTGTGATACAAATCAATGAACTCAATCGAGTTATTTTCATAATTCTCGTGTAATTGGATGAATTTAGTAAAATAAAATTCTCAAAAAAGGCAGACTTGACCAGAGATTCGAGTTTTTCATGATAAGATCACATTTACATTTTAAGCCTGAATTTGCGTGAAGAAATTTTAAAAAAGTTGCCTCCAGTGGGATTTGAACTCACAACACTGGCCATCATTGGATCTAAGGTTCAATGCTTACCCAAATGGGCCACAGAGGTCTGTGCTACTTGGCAGACCTTTAACTGAAGTTTGTATCATGCACCATTTCACATTTGAAAAATCATTAAAATATGTCTGATGTAAATTCTGTCCTAAAATGTGAAATTTGATCTTATTGTGAAAAACTCGAATGGAACCATGTCGCTTGCACAGCACTCAGGCATGCTAACAATTACACTAAAGTGTCTTCTTTGCTTGTGTGAAACTGTAAATGGATCCTTATTAATGCATAAGTGACTTTGTCCTATTGGTCTAATTAATTTAATTGGACTAAAATTCCTTTATTTTGAAAAAAGCTCGAATTGAACAGATATATTGCGTTTAATAAATGTGAAGTAGAACTGTTAATCGTGTTTTTCCATAACCATAGATCTACAATATTGCCAGATTTGACAGATCTGCCTGATCTGGCATTTTTGTGTTAGGTTTTAGTGTTATTTTCTTGCACATATCTTGACATGTCAGTTCTTTTGATAGACATTATTAATTAGAAGTTTGAGTAGCTTATTCCACCAAATTTATCACTAATGGTGACAAATTTAACATAGGAAAAACAAGGTAAGTAGTAATTGCCAGATCTGTCAACTTTCTGTTCCGGTAACTGTGAGGTAGAACTACTATTGGCAGTCTGCGCACAGTTCAGAGAATTCAGGCCGTATCAAGGCATTAGACAAACATTATTTCCTTCCAGGAAACATCTTCTCAGTGGGGTCCTCCTACTTGGCGAGGTGACATTTATTAAATTAACAGCTCTTCAGTACTTGTTTGAAAATTTTTACCTCGCAAGGAAAGATTTCACCTCTCTTGTGGGGTCCATGATGATTAAAATTTAGCTTGATATTTAATATGATTCACTGATGAGCCAAATTGGGAATCAATTTGTCGGTTTTGACTACTCTCACACATTTAGATCTGTTATGCAACTAGTGAAGAGGCTTAAATTTAAGGTCTTGTGTAATTTCAAGGTTCCTAAAAAGCGAATAAACTAAAGGCTGCCCACTGTGATCAATCCGTTTGTAATCGTCGAGGTTTTCTTGTTTTAAATTATTCCAATTTAGCTACGTTTTTAATGTAATTTTGTCAAAAATGTTGTAGTATTTGATCTGATGAGTTGTTCATCACAAACCCCAAACGTTGATCCCCAGAGACTCTTCGTAAATCAGTACAACCAATGATACACAAAGTGGGCAATATTGACATTTTTGTATTGCTTAACTTTAAAAATATTTCAAATACAGATAGATCTATTAGTCATATCAATTTTAATTCATCCAATGTATCATGGCAAGTTTAAGTTTGCATGAGCGTTATCTCGGTTGAACATCATTTCCAATTTATTTCCATTGAATAATACTGCATATTACATTTAAAATTAGGGAGAGCTGAGCTACGATGGATATTTTCCAGTTGAGTTAGAGGTGACTGTGATATTCACAGATTTCTATCAGTGCACATGGCTGGTAGAATATCTGTGAATATCAGAGCAATCCATTGGTTTAGTGGAACATTTCCAATGTAGCTCCACTCTCCCTGATAATTAATATAGTTGTGCAGTATTATTTTAGTAAGACATGTGTTGGTTATTTATTTATGCTTCCAATTATTTTCTCATAGACCATCATTGTAAAGTCTTAGACAGAATTTATTGATATCCTCGCAAATGGCAGAATTTACTGAACTTTCTGCACCATGCTAAGGTACAGTCTTCCATTAATCCCTTTTGGAGCATTAGGCGATTTCTTTTGAATTAAGAGGCCGAAACAGGCCAATTGAATTCCCTGTTTCACACATTTGCAGATTTAGTCAATAGGGGTTGTAGCGTGGCAGACCACTGATTGGTTCAGGCGTAATTCCCAATTTTCTCCTATTAGAAATATGTACTGTAATATAAATTCCCGTAAACGTGTTACACGGTGACAGAGGATATCCTTCGGTAATCTGTGATGCTATTGATGTCCGGATATTGCTTTCCGCACTTCCTGCAAATAATGTTATTTTGATTGATAAACAAGTGGGGTCAAATACGAATCAAGAGTATCTCAGGTCACAAAGAAAAGGATTTAAAATTAGTTAATAAGCTATGTGACGAACACTTGAGTCTTATTCCAGAAACACTGAAGATTAATCAGAGTAATGTATAGGAAGAAAAGACGCAATTCTCTGTATCCGATGAGTTCCTTGCTAAGGTTCCACCCATTTATCTGAGGTTAATAGGCCAATGTGCCATCATTAAGAACGTCGAATTGATTTAATGTTAATTTACTGTTTAATTGCTAGGGGTATCTGTGGCCATATAAAAAACCTGAGACCTTTTTTTAGATTTTAATGGCAGAGTGAATCCCCTGGCTTGCACTCTTCATGACCTGCTTGCAATTAATTTCTTCAATTGTTGCATTAAATTTGTTCCTTTACCTATGTTGTTTTGATTGCTTATCTTTGAGATGGAGTTGTACAGTTACATTTTACTTTATAAACATTTCCAGATTTTTGAAGTATAACCATTCACACCTTTATACCCTTTGGAGTTTTTCGGTACGATTTGAGTTTTTATACATAAAAGTTGCCTGCAGTGGGAATTGAACATAAACGCTGAAGTCTTAGCCAATCGTACTGCCTTGGAGATCTTCAGCAGAAGTTTGTTTCATGCACCATTTTACATTTTTAACTTGGATCATTTCTGGAATTATTACTAGAGTACGATTTTATAAAGGTGTTAAAGATTTGAACTAAAAACCAAATGTCAACTTAACACAGTCAGAGAAACATCAGAATAGATCACAAAGGACCCGGGTTCTATCTCCACTGGAGGAAATTTCATTTTTACTGAATTCATTTTGCTTCACTTTGATGTAAATTTAGGCTTAAAATGTAAACTATGATTTTATCATGAAAAACTCGATTCTATTTGTTGATACGAGACATCTTCTACAAAGGTGTCCAATGGCATAACTCAAAAAGAAAACAACAGGAAATTTCTTCAATTAAAAAATGGTAACAGCAAAGCAATTCAGGTCCTGACAACATGAATATTGACATCCAGTGATTTGCATAAATCTGCTGCTAGTTACGTCACTTTACGTTAATCACGTAAAACTTCAAAAGTCTTAAACGTTTGATATCTTAATTGCAACATAATCCCCCAGTGAAGCGGTGTATCTGATTAAGAGTTAGAATGTACACGGGCCGGATTCAATTCAAAATGCTTCCCTGTTCTAGTCACTTAAAAGACAATAACTAAAGGATAATACTCGATGCTGAGGCAAATATTAGTGGAGAGGACCACTGAGAACGCAATCTGGGGTATTTTGTCAGCTAATGATCTCAAAAAACAGAGGTTACGCTAGGCAGGAATCTGTTGGGCAGTGGATTTCTGAAGCAAGCTTTGTTTAATGCACGACTTCACATGTTGGACTTTGTTTATTTCTAGAATCAACAGAGCATGACTTTATAAAGGTCCTAATTATTCACACAGACAACCAAATAGTGACTTAGCTCAGTTGTTCTGTGTAACTTTAGATCTGCCCGATAATCTGACAGAAATGCGTTTCGTGAAAAACTAGAATATCTAGTTTAAAGACTTTCAATTGAAGGTCTCTGTTCAGATTCAAAGAAATAGTTCGCACATTACACAAACAGGTGACATCCCTTAGAAGTCTTCAAGACAGCAACTATGACCATTGCTTACAGGTACTCCCTCCTGAACTTAGAAATGCATCATGGAAGTTATTAATATGTTGACTTTTGCTACTAGTCATCTTCATTTTGTAGTGAATACTGTACTGGCAGAAGTTAGAGTATATATTTATTACATGGTAGTGGCGGATGCAGGATTTTCCAGAGGCGGCCAACCCCTAAGAGGGGGTGCCAATCTAAGATATTTTTCCCCTTGCAACGGGCAGGCGCATCCTTTTCGGCCCCTAGATCTGCCACTGTATGGTATAATAAATTTTTACTTTGCCATTCCGCCTTCTACTCAATTTCAAATAAGTGCAATAGAATTTCCTTATTATCTGTAATACTAATAGGAGTCAATTTTTTATTTATTCCAGATAACTGGGAAAAATACAGATTTAAATCCTAACTGTAAAGATGCTCCTTGTCAAGTTTCGAATCACGGTCGCCATGGTTACTTTCACTTTAATCTTGATTGCAAGATGATGTAATTAATTTTCTTAAAAGCTTCCCTTTTTTTGGGAACTAAGAATACCTATTTTGAGGAAAAAAGTCACAAAAGCTGAAAAAAATTAGTCTGGAATTACTGAAAGGAAAAGAAAGCGAAACCAAATATATTTTTTGTTCAATCAATCAAAATCTTTACAAAACAGGCAATGAGATGTAAGGACTGGTAGTTGTCCGTCCCAATGTAGTTCCATTATTTAGATCTCCACTTTTCTGGGTAAAAAAACAAGGTTACATACATCTCTGATATACCACTGGTACCACTGGCATCTTCTAGCAAAATCCATTGCGAGAAATAATGGATTTTAAAGAATATGCAGAATATTTTTACTAAAAACCTGTTATCTCTTGTGAAAGAAGCCAGCATGTTACCACTGCTCTAGGAAGACACTAGTAACAGAGATGCCCTTTCTGTTGAACCCAGTCCATGCTTCCCCTGATTTACCAGATACCCTGAAGTCACTGAATTCATTTAAAGTTCTGCTCAATTTAGGAAGAACTCCAATAAGTTAAAGAAAACATTGACAACTACTGTAAATTTCACGTGTATCTAGATCTAATTTCAGTCATGATTTATGCAGCTAGATATTCGTGCAGATTTAGACTTAGACACCCAGAATGGCAAATATCCACTCTCCAACCGTCTAAACGAGGATGAATGATCCCAAGTTTATGAAATGTTAATAAATCGCGGGTTTTTACGCACGCTTCATTACGTAGTGTCGGATATTTTCGGATGGAACGATCAGTGTAACCTCGGGTCCCAGGATGAAGATATATGTGAGAAATCCCTGCGTGTTTTATATGAGGAAGGTACGAGATTATTTTCTGATACCTTGTTACAGATGTGTCAACATTTAGCTAATGTGTTGGTTTATTTTATTGTAATGTTTATCTATTTTTGGCAGACATGTCTGAGAAGTTCATTAATGCAGCAGTTACTTTTTCATCACAATAACTATTCAATTTTGCCAAAAAAGGATCAAATTTATATTATTGGCGTAAATGAGTTTTAATTTGTTATGAGGAAACATCACAGGGCAATGGAAATTGCAGAAAACCATATTTAGGTTGCATTCGGTCCTGATTTTTGTTCTAATTCAGTTTACTTAAAATCCTCCAAATATATATTAATTCTTCTTAAATATTCTTTCAGCTCACAGCACTGATGTAAATACAATCCTTTGGGGAAAAACTGAAATGCGAATAAATGTATAGTTTCTCCTTTTCTAAATTTAAAATTAGACCAATTAGACTAAACATTTCTTTTCAAAAAGTAAAAGTTCTTGTTTCGAACCCACAATCTACTGATCAGAAGTCAGAAGTCACAACTACTACACCAAAGAGCCACCTGTAAATGGGAGACACAGAAAAGGCTTTCAATAGCCTTCAATCATGCTTGACTGACTCTAGTTGAATTCACCTAGTTAATCTAATTAAACGAATCTAACAATCTACTTTTTATGTGCAACGTGAGATTTTTCGAGTAAAATCAAAACTAATAGAAATGGGGCTGTATTTCTTCCATTCACATTTATAGATGTTGTTGAAACTTTACTTATAGAAAATCATTTCAAATATTTCATAAACTATTCATTTAGTAGCTTTAAATGAATAAATTGTGAATCTAAAGAAATATTCTCAGATGCAAATAAATAACATATTTTACAAGCAATGTTTTTCGGAGAAATGACAGAAATTTTCCAGACACAATGATGTCCACCGTAACCCTCATTTAAAAATTGAATAGATCTACATTCTCCAGAATTTCTCCGGCAATGACAGGTTTACATTAGAAGACTTATTTCAGCCTGACGGAAGAACATACAATTCTTTATAATGACTGTCTTTGAGGAACTTTTGTAGTCGTTCTGTGGATACTAAATTTAGACTAAACTGAAATAAAACAACAAGTCATTATAGCACTATACATGAACCAGTCAGAATTGGGTATTCCTCCGCCAGGGTTTATTTGCTGTTGTGTTTTGTACATCCTTACAGGTGAGAGAACAGGTGCAAATGTTTCTCCTAAATTACTCAGCCACTTTTTTTCCTGTTTCCATCTCTGCTTTAATCTCCGCTTTTTAATCATGATGTTTAAGGAACGAATTTTCTTCACAAAATCACCTTATGTAATGTGCGTTAAAAATGAAGCGAGGAAATGTAGATAACGCTGAAAGGGGTCAACGACTGAGTGACTCCCATCTCAGAACCGTAATATGGTAATCTTTGTGGCCGTGGACTTTGTAGAACAAAATCAAGACAGAGGCATGTTGGGAGAAGCATGATCTCTCTTTCAATTTGAGTTTTCTGATTTCAATGAATTGAGGCTTTTTTCACAATTATTTAAAGTACATTTTCTCTGTATTTATAATTTTGATGCCACGGGTTTTTTGTTTGAATCATCTGGTACACGAACTGGTAATTTCGAACTATTAATGATGTCTATCCTCGGTTTCAAAGGCTTGAACCTGCGCAAAATTGTTCCTCATATTCCTCTGTGTTGTTTCAGTCGAGTCATTTTGTTGACTAACTTTTTAAAGCATTGGCGGGATCGAACCCATGCCACAGTGTGCACACAGTCGTCAAAAAATATGTGCATTTCTGCAGCAGCAAAACATAAGTCCGAATATCAGGCAATATTAATAAATCGGAGATTGATCTTGCAATGGTTTGTTAATTTTCAATTTTGTTGAAAAATCACTGGGATAAAGTCCTTTTTGTTGTGATACGTTGGTTCAATACTAAGATTATTTTGTCAAAAAATGGGCTGGGAGCACATGCACATTCAAATGAAAAGTCATATTAGACTAAATTAGTAATTGATCATTGAACTCATTTAACACCTGTGAATGAAAGATCCATTCATCAGTACCCAATAGTTTAATCAATTATCATAAACCCCTCGTTACTTTTATTTGATACGACTCATTGTTGCGATTTTTAAGAAATTTATTTTAGTCCAAACATATGTGAACAATAATTTATTTCAGACAAAACCTTGGTTCAGACAAAACCTTTCAGACAAAACCTTGATTATGATCAACAAAACAATTATTTTTTAAAACTCCTAATAGCTTTAAAAGTCTCTATTGAAGTAAACGAGGATATTTAGGTTTCCTCAAATTCAGTCTTGCTTTGCTTGTTCAATTAGACATAGCAAATCAGTGGTACAGGTGACTGTAAGGGCATGTTCACACTGTGCGTATTGTCCCGTTTTGCGACTGCGATTCCTCTTATCTCAACAAATGGGTTGTGCAGGACTCAATGGAAGTGTTCACACTGTGCAACTGCTACGGCATCACCAGTTCCTATACAACCCATTATAAACAAAAACAAATTGCAGTCGCAAATCGCACAACGTGAACGGGTCCTAAAAACAAAGCTATCAATAACAATTGTGTGGATAGAAGAATAGTGCTAGTAGAAATTTTCCTAAATGTTTCAGCGAATTCAGTGACACAAATGTAAAATTTAAAGAAATACCGTAGTCAAACCTGCTTCCACTTGTGTAAGGGACAAAGATGCTACCACTGTGCCAGGAAGACACAAGTAACAGAGATGGTCTTTAAATTTAACCTAATTCATACTTCAGTGATTTATCAGATCCCTCGAATTCGTTGAAATCACTGAATTCAATTTAGGGAAAACTCCAGTACATTTTGACCAAAAGAGACTGAACTATCGCAAACGTTTTTGCTACCGGAGAATTTTTAGTGGATACATTTAGAGATAGTCAATTACTGCACAGTTCTGTACCACGTCCTCTAGACAGGAAACAGGACTGTTTCATATCTGTTATTTTCCTGTCCATATCGTGTCTGGCTTTTACAAATTTATGCTAAGTGGAGTCAGATGTTTATCGCAAATTGTTTTTTATGCGCAAAACTTTAATTCCCTAGAAACTTTGTTGAAAGCTTTTTCGCATTCATACATAATTTACGGTGCAGAGAAAATTTATGCACTTGGATTTCCGACGGCAAGGTGTCTCGTAAAGCTGCTTCTACGAAATATTGTAAACATTTTTCTGGTTTATGACACGGTGATATTGAAAAATTCCCATTTTCAGACAAAAAACTAAATGAAAAAAAAGACTAAAAAGACTAAAAATATGGAAAGAGAGAGTTCTGATATCGTAAATGATGACATTTGTCTCCTTTTCTTTCCCTCCGCTTGGCTACAAGAGCTTGGCAATATTTCAGTTTTAGGAATTATAATTTAACATTGGAGTCTATGGGATTCGCCTTCGTTATTTCCCCACCTGAGTTTTGCTTCCAGCAGTACACACACTTGTACAACCCAAAACGCTCCAGGTAATTTTACTTTCGAGTTTTTCATGATAAGATTACATTTGTATTTTAAGCCTGAATTTGCATGAAGAAGTTCAAAAAATTTTAAAAAGTTGCCTCCAGTGGGATTTGAACTCACAACACTGACCATCATTGGTGCTTATCCAGATAGGCCACAGAGGCCTGTGTTACTTGTCAGACCTTTAACTGAAATTTGTCTCATGCACCATTTCACATTCGAAAAATCATTAAAGCATGTCTGATGTAAATTCTCTCTTAAAATGTGAAATTTGATCTTAGTGTGAAAAACTCGTTTGTAATAGGAGAAAATTGGGAATTACGCCTGACCCAATCAGTGGTCTGCTGCACTACAACCCCTATTCACTACATCTACAAGGGTGTGAAACAGGGTATTCAATTGGCCTGTTTGCATGCGATTTCGGCCTCGTAATTCAAAAGAAATCTCCTAATTACGGTAATGAGCAAAATTTTCTGTGTGTAGCATTATATTTGCTGACAGATAGTTGTCCTAAAATGTTTCCATGTTGGTTTTTATTTTCAAGTAATTTTAGAATTTAGACAATTACAATTTTTATCGAAATGTCTCAGATAATTGGCTCAAGAACTTTAATACTCGCTGAATGTAAAATACGCAACACAGAACTATGATAAGATTTTCTGACAAAGACTCAAGTATTTAAAATACTAAAATCTATTTTAATTCATGAAGAACTCAATTACTTTAAATCAGCCTTGAATTATAACATTTGGTAAAATCCGCGGATTAATTCATCCAAACCAAAACTTTCCTAATTGAAGACCCAGCTCATCAACGACTCGATGAATCCGTCAGGATATTAATCTCCTATGTTTATTGTTAATGAAGACCGCGAGGCAATAAACTGGTACTTAATGGCGGTTTTACTTAATAAAGCAAGGTAATGTTTCCACATGGCTGCATAATTGGTCTTTTCCGATGATGATGAAGCCCGTGTTTCGGTTAGAGTTTTCCCGTAATACACAAAGTTGACTTTTTTGTACGTATTCTGATAGAAATATAAGAGGTGAATCCCCTTCTAATGTGAATTGAATCTTTCCTTGGTTTTCATAACAAAACATTAACAAAATTGACATATTTGACAAATTTATCATTTTTGGTGGCTCGTTAGAGTCACCTTATTGGTTGAGTCGATAGGCATCTTGGGTAGATGTTAAGGGTCTTTGCCAGTTTTATGATAAACAGGCCTACTTTAACCTGCATTCATTGGTTGGAATTTGTTTACACAGAATGCTGCCATGACATCAATTTGGACATCATTTAATTCTAGCATCATAAGACACCATTTGAACTCTGTTCATGACGTCAATTTTGTGTTTTCATTTGTGAGATTAACAGTTTTGTGTAGGACACATCAGTTTTCTAATGTGAAATTATTAATCAGTGTATTAAGAAGTTTCTTTCGTTAAGATTTTAGATGAATGTGATTCACGATAAACCAAATGAGTGTTGACGGACATGTCAATTTAGTATTGTTGGTTATTTTAGAAAAGTTGTTAGAATCAAAAAATGCCAACTTTGTTCATTACGGGAAAACTCGGTTCACTCTGCCTTTATTCAATTAGAAGTAACAGTTTCAGTTTGGGACATTTCCCTTGTTGTACCTCTTATCAGAAAGCCATTATATATTCACAGCCCGCATTGTTTTTTGCTGTTGCAATATTTGGATTTACAGAACAACAGTTTGTGTCACTTACAAGATTCGTTAATTTTCACGGTTAATTCAGGAATAAAGTTTCGTATGTTCAAAGCCCCATTTATTCCATCAATTCAGCCGAGGTTTTCCTAAATAACACAAATCTGACATTTCTGGCATTTTTATACAAAATTGAAATCAAGGGGTTTCAAAATCAGCAAAAAATAAAGTTGCGTCCAGTGGGAATTGAACTCACAACACCAACCATCACTGGACTAGAATTCTAATGCCTTACACACTCAGCCAATTTGTCATTTATTGCTTGTCTCAGATTTCCAGACCCTTATAAACTCATACTCTATTGAATCTAGAAATGATCAAAATCCAAAAGGGGAAGTGGAGCATGAAACAAAGTTCAGTTTAAGGATCTTCTATTCAACACATGTGTGGGTGGCAGAGTGGAATAGGTATTTGACTTCTAATCCATAGATGGTTGGTGCTGTGATTTCGATTCCTACCGGAGACAGCTTTATTTTTTGCTGATTCTGAAACCCCTTTAAATAGCCTTAAACAGCTAAAGAAATCAAGTTTGTAGGTGATTTTCTATCCTGTTGCCCTGTTATCATCCTTCATCATCTCTGTATACTCTGTATTTCGGTACAATCATTTCAAGATGCAGTTAACAATTAGTTCTATTGCTTGCATCATTGTCTATCTACTTGGGGATACACAATAAAATCGAATGATTCAGTGCTAACGGAGGAGAGGATTTGATGCGTTTTTTCTTGAACCATCTGTCAAACAAAATATATTTGAGTTTTTCCTAAATGAATTTCACTGAATTCGCTGAATTCAGTGAAACATGACAAAATCCAAGAATGGTATGGTTACCAAACATATTACCTGACTGACAACAGATACATTACCATTCAGAGTAATAGAATGTACATTTCAATTACTACCTTTGGTTAGATATGCATTGTGATTCACCACTGTGAATAGACACCATCCTTGAGACAGTAATGGAAATATTTTTTTTACCACTGCATCTAGAAATGTATCTATTGTCAGTTGTGGAGTGTCTCTGGTAGCCACAAATATTTTAGCCTTTTCCTATTTTATATGAGAATGTTCCATCTTTTAAATAATTTTATCGCACTGCGAACTTTTGTAGGTTATCAAAAGTGATAAGACACTCATTTTCGTTATTTCTTATCTGTTGTTGTAACCTTCTGTCAACCTCTGAGTTACCTGTTTTAACTGATTACAGCCTGTTTTGCAATTATATATATATTACAAACATAATTTACTTTTTCCTGAACTCGGCCCCTCCGGACGTCAGCAGAATGATGCTACTGAGGGAAATAAACATGCAAAACATGATCACTTTCTTCGGCAAGTTTTATTTTCAGGGACATTCAGCAAGTCTACATTCGTGCTTTTCTTACTGTTGTGCCATGTTCATTTAATTAGACTAATTAGATGAATTCAACTGGAACCAGTTAAACACAACTAACAGTTGATTGTAAGCTTTTCTGTGTCTCTCACTCACAGTTGACTCTTTGGTGTAATGGTTAGCAAGCAAAATGTTGATCAGTAGATCCATGGTTCAAACCTCACAAGTCTTTTTAACTTTACGTTATTTTTATTGTATGATTAGATGAATTAGATGAATTTCTAATTGAAAATATGAAAGACTCAATTGTTAAGTCTATCAGATTCGTCAGCCATTTCTTAACATTCTAGTTTTTCATGATACGCATATCTGTCAGATTATCTGACATCATCACTCTAATGCTCTACCAACTGAGCTGGGCAGGAATCTACTGGGCAGGAGATTTCCGAAGTGAGCTTTGTTTGTTTGATGCACCATTTCACATGTTGGACTTTGTTCATTTCGAATCAATAGAGTATGATTTTATAAAGACCTTAATGATAATAACACAGACAACCAAATAGTGACTCAACTCAGTAGGCAGAGGATTAGTTTGATGTTCCTGATGTTGTGGTTCAAACCCCTCTGGGGGCAATTTTTGGCGAAATTTATTTTGTTCTGTGTAACTTTGGATCTGTCAGATAATCTGACAGAAATGCGTCAGATTCTCTTATCGTGAAAAACCCTATTAAACCTCTTCACCGAACTTGCGTGTTCTCAATTTGTGTCGAACTTCTTGATTACGACGAGAGATTTTCTCTGCAATTGTTGAACAGGGGCAGAATGAGGCCAATCTGCGCGGCATAGAGGTTACGAGTACTCTTCATGCTAATGTAATATTGACCAGGCAAAATGAACCAATTTCCTCTGATTTATAGACATTTTGGCTTTTCATTATGTGGTGATAGACGTAGGAACAATGATAAGCACCTACTTAGTGTTGAGCAGAGAATTTCAGCTCCTCCACATTTCTTCCTCCTTGCATGCGGCCATATACACTTAGTAAAAGTGAATGAGAAAGGAAAGAAGACGACATGACGTCAGCGTTCACATGCTGGCAAATAAATAGTATCACTGATAAATCAATCAGCTGATTGGCTATTTAATTATCATAAAACAGCAACAAAATTTCATCATAACTCCTGTACCCTGCATTCGCTGACTCCAATTGAGACAGCAATAATTTTGCGTCTTGTATCACAACATGTTACAAGTTTGCAGACCTATTTCCCAGGTAAAGCAGCCATTACAACACGGTTTACCTGAGATCAAAAATGAGTAACTTTGAATGTCGGAACACATGTAAAAGTGGAGAGTAAGAGGTCTAGAATTGAAATTACGGAAGAAATTACGGAAAATTTAAATGCAATAAAGCTATTTCAAGTACAACACAACAAGGTAAAAAATTACCTGCGTCAGACGAAGATAATCTAGTTTTTTTAATTGATTAAATGGTTCAAAAGCAGTCACCAAGAATTTGCTGGTAATTGGACTCAGAGCCTCTCATTCTGAAAAGTAGTGCTCCACCAACTAAGCCACCGAACTTTTTGAGCTAGATTGGCTAGATTGGCCACAAATAGTCACCGCTGGTTTTACCAAACTAATCTAATTAACCCAATCTGACATAGAAGTCAAAGCTTGACTGGTATGTCTTTGGTCCAAATTAATCTAATTGACCCTATTTAACAAAAACCGCAAAAGTTAAAGTTCGACTGGTAATCCTAGACCAAAGATTAATAAGTAAGAAACGGAAATTAAGCAGCTCTTCTCAATTGTGTAAAGCTGTTCGGAATAGTTGCGGAGCTTAATTTCCTTGACAGCTTAATGGGAACAATGGTCATTCCTCGTAACTCCATCACAGCACACTACCGAGGCTTCCTGTTCATATAGGATTATACAAGATGCAACTAGGGTCAAATATAATTCTTTTACGCAAAGACCACGTAGGTTACAGCTAATTTGAGATCAATGTACTCACAAATATAGTAAATCATAGTTAACAATGACCACAGGAATATCTTGGTAAATGTACCATGCTATTTCGGAGTATTTTAATGTGAAAGTTAATATTCAGGGCTTGTTCACACTGTGTATTTTTTTCTGATAGTGACTGCGATTCCTCTTGTTGCAGCAAATGGGCTGTATAAATCGCAGTCGCAATCAGAAAAAAATGCACAGAGTGGACGAGCCTTCAGGTTTAAAATAGGTAAAAACTGGTTTAAGGTCTGATACCTTCCTGACTATGCTAAGTTGACATGTGCTACTTTAGAGATCTTTAATTGAAGTTTGTTTCATGCGCCATTTCACATTTGGACTTGGAATATTTCTAGAATCATTTGATCCTTACTTTATAAAGGTGTTAAAGATTCAGACTGGGAACCAAATGTCAACTTGGCACAGTAAGGAAGGTTTCAGGCTTCTTCACCAGTGATGGTCTCTATTGTTGGTTAAATCCCACTAGAGACAACTTTATTTGTTTGCTGAAACTTTTCAAAAACCCGTCCATGTATATAAATTGAGGCTTAAACGTAAATTTTATCTCTTCGCGAAAAAAATCAATTGTGTCGCTTGCAACAATGAATGCACTTCTATTATTTAACAAGAAATTTTGCATTGCAAATTAACTCTGTGGTCTGTATAGAAACAGCCTTACAACCTCAAAAATGCCAAACTTTTCACAACAACCTATTCTTGCTGAATCCAGGAAGCTAATGCTATAAAATCATTGCAGCTTATTACAAACTGGTTCTTACGTCACTCATGCTTCTAGGTGTTACAAGTTGATGTCTAATGATGTTCAACCAGTCATAATCACTTTCTCAAGAAGTTATGCAACAATCCGAGCTCTGCTAAATCTGTACATAACGGACGCATTTTCACACCTCTAGGTTGTTACATACGGATTTTTAGTCCGTCTACAACTGATGGATAATAGTCTTCCTTCCTGTTTCGTTCCTGTCCATAATTATCTAGCTTGTTACAAATCATGACGGAGAAAAGGTTATGAGCTGAAGAGAAAAGTGATATACCACGCTTGGTAGTAAATCAGCGAATAGTTTAAGGCGTCCTCTTCTTTGTTTGATATTGTAAGAAAAACTCGAACCAAAGAACATTGATATCAAACGATTGTTGAAAGTGACTCTTAGTAAATAAAGTAAATTTAGGTTTGAAGAAAATTAAAAGGTTTTTTCACGGAGATTGAAGGGATGGATAGATTATCAACGCTGCAATGACACTTATGACATAGCTCTCATTGAAATCAATGGCATCACTCCAAATTGGGTTGCAACCCCATTCTGGAGTGACTCTATTTATTTCCATAAATTGCAATGAGATCTATGTCACAAGCGTCATTGCAGCATTGACTCTGCGTTGACGCTGACACTTGATGTAAACGGGCCTTAACGCTATCAATAATAATAGGAACGATTTAGCAGTCAAGAGATCTGACAGATCAAAATATGATGATTCCCTTTTTATAGTGCAGAAATAATTCAAACCTATTTATTTAACCAAAATATCTATCACTTTGATTGAAAAACAATATTTTGGAAATCTCAAAAAATACGAATCCTCGCCTGAAAATTGTGAGTCAATGGCTAATCGTGACATCCTTAAATATATTTCCGTAAAATGCACTGAAATTCTCAATGACATCATCCATTTTGTGCATTACCTTCACCTCAATTACGAAACAGTTAAGACTCATTCACATTGTGCATTTTTTTTCTGATTTCGATTCTTCTTATGGTAACAAATGGGTTCCGTAATACTCAAGGGAAGTGTTCGCACTGTCACTGCCATAACATTACCAATTCCTGTCTTGCCCATCGCAAGTAAAAAAAAATAGCAGTCGCAATCAGAAAAAATTGTACAGTGTGAACATGCCTTTAGCCATGCGGTTTAATTGAAATGTTTTGCCTTCATTACTGTGAAGAGAGAAGCAAATTAAGACATGTTGCTCAATGAAGTGATCTGGATTGAGGAATATTCGCTTAACATGTCTGGCCTGACAAACTAATAGAGACATGATTATCACTGCTTGAACTGGTTGCTCCCGGGAAGAAACATTCTCCTTGTTCAAGGGGTTTATTGCTTTTACATAGTTCTCATTGCGGAGAAAATCCAAGTTGAGATTTCATTTATTCTATCCTATCCTATTGACGTCCAATCTAAACATTTGTGGGTTTGAACCTGTGATCTCTCTTATTTTTAGCAGAGCTGTTGTATAAAAGCTAGGCTATTTAAATGGAAATATTTTTTGGTGAAATCTCAAGATTCTCACAAGATTTGGGAATTTAAGCAACTCTGATTGGTCAAAACAGTGACCACATGACCAACGAGTGAGAT
>JBCAUG010040338.1:0-24007 GCA_038406175.1 Haplosyllis leylae | reverse complement strand
GCCACATGTCAGATGGTGATTGGTTGTACTCATCACGCGATTTGCTGATTGGCTACTGGGATTGTGCATGTGCCGTCCATGCATTGATTGGACGTTGTTTTGAGGAGATAACAGGACACGCATGATCTTCACGTGATCAGAACGTGATCCATGCATGACCCATGCAGGGGTTTTGGCGGGAAAGCATGAGGAGATGTTGGAGACATGGAATGATGCTCTTTTGGCCAAAGGAAGCCAAATACAGTTGCGGTTTCGCTCCTCTCCTCAAACTTTGCATAAGAGGTAAATCTCAACCTGTTACATATGAAATAAAATTAAAATATGTTCTAAATTGCTGAATGTTATATGTTCTAAAAACTGAAATGTTGGTGGTTAGAACAGGGTATAAAAAAGAGGCACTCCTCTGAAAGAAGAACTTATAAAAAAAACCACCAGACTGTTAAGGTACAAAAATATCAAACAGCAGGAACTTCTCAGGTTATTCGAGAAGCTGAGCGAATCCCTTCCTCTCAGGATCAGTCTTTCAAATGGCCTGCCGTTCTCTGATTTATTCCAATTCACTTGGTTTCTATTTTAGTACCTCAGGAGGAGCGTGATTCAATCGCGTGAGTACAATTCTGTTCCATAATTTCTTTTAATATTCAATTAAAATGGACACTGGATGGTTTCGCCCTTTATCCATTTTGTCCAGTTTGTATTATAACTATCAGTAGTTTTGTTACCCATTCACAAATTCCGAAGGTTATGAAGAAACTACTGAATTTGTGGAATATTTTTGCAAAAGGTGTATTCTACCCTTTTGTCTCTTTCTTAAGAAACCAACATGCTACCTAAATACCGGGAAGGTACAATTATCAGAGAACCCTTAAATTGGCCCTTCAGTAATTTATCATATTTTGAATTCCCTAAATTTACTGAACCTCTGCATCCAAGGAAAATTGTAGTATCTACAGTAATGCATTGTATACATTCTGTAAAATCTGATAAATCATTGACGTATTAATTGCAGTCAATTCCTTGTGCTGTGGTAGCATTATGTCTCTTACAAAACATAATTGTTTCGAATACCTTTTTTACATAAATATTGCACAAATTTTGTGTAGATTGTCCCAAATTAGGGTAAACTTGATTGAGACTCCTTTGCTTTTGCTAGACGTGCTTGCAAGAATTATTGTCTTGTGGATAAGTTAATTGGATGGCATTGCAATGAGGATGATTGTCACAAATGGTTTGTACAAATTATTCAATTGATGTTTCTGGCTCAGGGTGGTCATCACTCGAGTTTTCCCTAAATAGAGCAGAACCTTCACTGAATTCAGTGAATTTAACTGTCTTCTCTGTTAGCTGTGTCTCTGTGGTACAGTGGTAGAGTCTCTGTTTCTCACATAAGAGATAGTGGGTTCGAGTACAGCAACAAAGATGGCGGTTTGAGCATTCCTGTTTTTTTTTAAATATTATTTTGTCACTGAATTTGCTGAATTCAGTGAAAGCATTTAGGGAAAACTCGATTGTCCACATGACTTTTCTAGAAGAATTTAAATGAAAATCAGAGAAATAAAGTAAAGGAACTCCATAACTAGGATTATAATTTATTTAAACTGAAATGACACAAAATATATAAACTCGTTCTGCTTTAATGGCGCTTGTAGCAACTGTAGCATATAATCTTTGTATTGCATTATTTAGGATCTCCAACCTGCTTAATATCAGACTCCCAACGCAATCTCAAGAGGAGTTTCAAAATTCTGTCATAAAAAGAATCCTTACATGGATGTTCACTGAGAAGATGGCTTCAGACTGTGTTCAGACGAAATTGGATAACCTTTACATCAAATTGCAATATTGCGCAATCGTATCCCATAAAGACCGTCTTGCAAGTCCGCCTTGTGTCCAAATTTCGGACTTAATGAAGGAAGCGATGTCTAAATTAACCTCAGCTGTTCAAGCAATTTGTGAAGAATAAACTGTATCTCTATCACAGATTAAAATGAGCTTCATCCTAAAAGAATTGTCTTGTTATAATCTTTCAAATTACTATTGTGATTATGTTTTTGAATTCTGAAAAGTTCATGTAGATTTCTTTATATACCGTCTCTGTTCCTCAAGCAAGCGTTGAGTGTCTGATTTCCGATTAAGTGTTGAATATTTTAAATGTGAAAAGGCTGAGCTATATTAGGGGGGATCAGCACGGCGGAACGCATACCAACGAAAAATTGCGTGTGAAGTTGATTACCATTGGCTCTAATGGGCCGTACAAGAGGAGGAAAAGGTCTAATTTAAATCTGTCAATATCTGTCTGATGGAAAGGCATCACTAAAACTTTTTTAATGTATTTTGTTCAGAAGAACTAAACAGTTCATGTGATGCATTTATTTTTTTATTTTATTCATTTATAGTAAAGGTGTGAGTATTTCTTTCTGAAGTTTATTTTTTACTGGAATTTGTTTTGTCTTTTAAGTATTTGTTCTTATGTTTCCCTAATAATTTAGTTTTAAAATATGCCTATATGCTAATCATTTATTTTTTCAGATATTTTTAAAATTATGTTTAGTTTTTTTCAACACTTTTGAAAAGTAAATTGATTGCAGATAAGGTCAGTTAAACTTAAAGGTCAGTTAAACTTCATTCAATTTGAATTAAGTTTATTAAATGTTAATGAAGTTGATTGAACTTGAATGAGGTTTATCCCAGTTCATCTGCACTCATTATGGCTCATTTGCGATCTCTTTATATTGTGCGATCAGCCGCGCTGAACCCCCCTGACACTGGAACACTGGAAGTATCAATCCGTCCTTACTGACGTAGTTTACTTTAAATCCTTTCTGAAATTCATACATGAACATGAAAATTCTAATTTTATTTTCTTTGAGCTCACAACTGTATGATTTAGTGTGCTTTCTGGATGCTCACCAAAATGTTCAGAACATGGTTTCAAAATTGGTAGGTAGCGAAGAACGCTATTGGTATCTTCGGTATCACACCCCGAAATCTAAGTGTCTCTATTCAATCATGTGTCCGATCGGTTCAGACCATTTTGTTGTGGTCATTAAGGAGAAAATTGTGCCTTGGCCGCCAACCAATCAGTGGATTTCCACGCTATTCGGTGCCGGAATGCACAAGAAATCTCCTAATGCAAGCAGTTGTTTCTCCTTGATAGGAATTTGAACATCTGTGCAGAGTATTTTCACAGAAGGTCAAGGAAGATGGAGAATTTTCTGATGACCTGGAGAAGTTCCGACTTATGCATCAGGTACCGCGATAATACTCATTTTTCATTCCACCCAAGAAATACTAAAATTTAATTGATTTCATATCTTTCAAGGTAGTGACTGATGTGTTCAGCCACGTGTTCAGTGACAAAAGGTAAACATTTATGGTTCATTCGATAAAAGCTACCTGTGCATAGTTAACCATGGCGTATCCCGACGGTGTCTGCTTGAGAACACTGAAGCAGGAGGTGCAGCCATCTCCCTTTATACACTGACTGCACCATTGACTTATTATGTCTGCATATAGCACTAAATTTGTGAGATGTGTGTTGTAAAGAAAAACTTTAAATGGAACGGGATTCTATGAGGTACAAGCGAAGTCCATTCCAATTATTTTCCTATCTTTTCTTCTTTATTTGTTATCATCTGGCAATGCAATTTCTTCCAGTATTTAACACATATCAACTCCTATCTCCTTGCTCTTTTAATAATTCAAGTTACAATTAAAAGGCTGATAAACGTAGATCTGGTTGGGCCGCAAAAAAGCGAACTTGGTCAATTGGCGTGAAGACAGCTACTGTGATGGTCACCAAATCTGTTGTAAAGTATCAATGTTGTGGACCTAATTGCTGACAATTATTCTTCTTAAGTTAAACGTTTACGTAAACATGGATTTATTGGCCCTTTTCTTTGATGAGCTGACAAGAATTATTTAATATTTCCCAGAATTGTACTTTTGTTTAGGTAGTCACAAGTAACATGCGATTAAAAGTGCTTGTTAAACCCTGGCAATCTTACTAAATTGTGTGGACACTTGATACTTAAACCCTTGTAGGATTACTCCCTGGTTCCTTTCAGTCCATCTAGTTGCATTACTGATCGGTGAATATGAAAAGGTTTTCAAGTTGATCGGTAATGATTCGTTAAACATGGTGGGATTTAGGTTCACCAGCAAAAGCAACTGTCCAGCAAAAAATTGGAGATATTAGTTCTTTTATTTACCATACATTTGTGAGTATCAGCTTCAGTTTTTCCCATTGATATGTATTGCGCAGCTGTCCCCATGGCACCAGGGTGCCGGCCTATAGATCAAGAGGTTGATTGTTCAAATCCTAATACAGTCTATTTTACATTTATTTCTGTAGCTATATATTAAAGTTTACAATATCAAATGTAGAATTACTGTACCATAATTGAAGACAGTGTCAATGAAATGATTAACTTTCTGATTAATTACTGTCAATTGATTTAAGAACAAGCCATCTTAAAAAACTCCAATCAACTCTTTGAAACACAATCCTGTTACCAATCTAATTTGCTGTTCTTTGCTCACTCCGGTCAGGGAAGGTAATATTCTTCGTGTTTGAGCAGATGAACACAATCTGAATCACATGAAATATCTTTGTCACCCTAGGGGTAGGGGGTGGGGGTTTTTACAACAAGAACAATTTCGGGACCCTGTGAGCAGTACTACGCATTGAGAATCGCCGGTTGTTTTGGCAAACCCCGGCTTGAGTGTGTGAGAGTGAATTCCGAAACAAATTTCAGTGTTGCATTCCATCACAATAAAATGCATGTCCAAATAGAGGGAAAAAGGCGGAAGCTTGGTTTGTTACCATGTACTTTCAGGGTGGAAAAGTTAAATCAGGGTTCTGTCTTACTCCCGGAGTGAATGAAAGTAAGGTATTAAGAGTTACATCATTAATTTATTGATTTGATTATTTACATTACATTGCATACAGTTATTTATTTTTGGGTGGGTTTTACTCATCAGTTGTCTGATAGAATCAATGAAGTTTAGTTCTGTATTTTTACCGCCTGTATCCGACGAATGGGGGAAGGTAATATTTTCAGCTTGTTTGTCAGTTCACAGGGGGGGGGGTACCCCGGCCAGGTCTGGGGGAGGGGTACCCGAGCCAGGTCCAGCCAGGGGGGGGGTGTTGGGGGGTACCCAAGCCAGGTCCGGCCGGGATAGGACAGCTACGCGGCGGGCGGTATGCCGCAGGAGGACTTTCTTGTTCAATAATTTGTTCGAGTCCGAAGGACGAAAAACACACAGGATGTGTCCTCCGCAACTACTTCGAAAGAGAGAATTGTTTTGGTTTACAACCACACCGTGTCTTTCTATTTCACCTTTTCCACCTAAATTCCGCAGTAACAATTTCCTGGCATATCTGCCTACCCACCATAAAATAAGTTAGTCTCTTAATAATTCAAATGATTGGCCTTTTCATGTCTTCTTATCGTTGGAAGAAATTTTAATGCAGGAAAATTAAATTGAAATCTATACCCTTCTTTCATTTAAACTCGCAACATAGGAAAATAGAACTTTCTTTCTAGTTTAATCTACTGTACTGTAGCAGAAACTTCTCTCTGCTCAGTGAATACAGTTCCAGACTTAAGTATCATCCCAATAATTTCAACTTTATGTGCTTGTGAAAACCTCGAGTGTAGTGGTACTCTTGCGAAAAATGTACTGTAATTTTCGTCTGGATTGCTTGTACCCTTTTACATTACAGATAATAACTGTTTAAAACTAATATTTCGTTTTCTCTTACCTAAATTGCCTTTCATACAAGTAATCTTTGATGTAGTCTTAGATTTATATAAGTATAAGCATATCTTCCAGCTTTGTGTTCACTTGCATCAACATTTACATGACATTTCTATTCGTATTATATTCTATTGTAACATTTCAATTCATAATCACTCAAATTAATCTTTACTGATTCTGTGTACCAAGAATTTTCAAGAAATCACCTAACATTGTAACTTTTTTATTATTCGATAACAATCTCTATTTAATTAACTATTTATATGGTTAGAGATAGGGCAATTCATTTAAAAGCAACCTTATCATATACAACGCAACAGATGACATTTTCTTTGCACTAAATTATGATAAGTCCCTAAGATTCTTTGAAAGTCTGTATACATTATTTGTGTATTAAATTATACATATCCTGATGTGTTCTTTGAGTTAGTTGAGTTGTCCAAAAGGAAAAAGTTTTTGTCTCATATTTCACACAGTTCCCTTCAGTCCAAACGACAAGTTTGGCCAAACATTTCAGATGCCTCACTAGTTTGTCACAGTCATTCGAGTTTTCCATTAACGGTAGGTTAATTAATTTACCAAATTCGATAAATTAGTTAAATGCAATTCACACTAGTAGTAGTAATCAATCCAAATGAGCAATAGTGAATTCCATATAGCTGGTAATTTAACATTCACTATGGCAAGTAATTTACCACCCTTGTTGAATTAATTTGTTGAATGTTATTGGATTACTAGCCAAGGTAAATGTTGAATTACTACCCTTAGTAAACTGACCATTGCTTATATGGTTTGATTACTACTGCCAGTTTGAATTGTATTTAATTGATTTAAAAATTTGTTAAATGAATTCACCTACCGCTAAGGAAAACTCGATTGAGTCCAATTGGAACAATGTTACAAAACATCAGGGCCTTTGCTGTCACACTGTACTGACAATGAAACACATACAACTGTGATGTAATTAAAACGAATATACTGCTTGGCTAATTACATTGAAGAGCTGTCTATTCAAGATGGGCAATGAAACAAATATGGTGCCTGTTCTGCTCCCTCCAACAAAAGATTGTAATCAGTTAACACAATGAGTTGGCAGTTGTGTCCATAATGATTCAAAGTTTTCTCCAAATACCTGATATTTCTCTGAAAAAGCATAGCCAAATACTTCAAAATGTGAAAAATACCCATGATATAAATTTGTTTGTTGCACAAATATTCCGGAATTAAAGTTTAAAATATCATAATCCACACACATGTTCTCCCATGAGACACCAACTCAGATGACCAGTTGGACCAAGGGAAAGGACACAACCGCCAACCCATTGTGTTCACTGATTACATTGTTGCACCCTAAAGGAACTTCAAAAGAATCTGACATTTGCAACAGTATCAAAGAATTCTGATATCAGTTTGTAATGGTCGTCTATGAGAAAAGATCATGGAGCACAACTGGGGACAGTTGTTTGCAAAATAATATTGCAGAGATATACTTGATTATGGATAGATCCGACTGACATCTTAGTTTTTACAGTATACCCAGGAATAGATCAGATATTCACAGATTTCCCAACTGGAAGTAAACAAATGGCATGCATTTTTTGCCATTTTCAACATTTCTCCTGACTTCCTGTTGGGTAATCTGTCCATATCTGGGGATGATGATCTTCCCGTCTGTCATGAATATTAATGCTCAAATTTATCTGTGACATCAGCGTGAACTAGGTTTCAAGCGTCTCCCGCCATTAGGGTTTAAACTGGTGCCTGGCACTTTTTATGATAATTAGGCCTTGTCCGAGAATGCAATATTCAACCCGAATCCCGCCACATCGGTCTAAAATAGCGTCACTTTGGCTTTGTTTTTGGTGAGGTAACACCACAAAATTCAAAATTTACGGGAACAAATCAAGAAACAATGGCAACCAAGAAAGTACAAGCAGCAAGAATAAATGAAGAAGACCAAGAACAAGATGTATCAACGACAAAATCTCTGCTGGACAGGGTAAGTAATGAACTTGAAACTTTAAATTTATGAAGCCATGTGGTGGGAGTTCAACTCTAGATCTAAATTATGTAGAAAAGATGAGAAATATTTCTGTATTAAACTGGTGGCAAGTATCTATTAGTATAAAATATTGCTTGTACAGGGCAAGAGAAATTGCGGGAACAGAATTTAGTGTTGTCTGAAACTTCATCTAGATCTAGAACTTTCTTTCAACCACGTGACGGATGATTGTGTCGCAATAATGTTTTTCATTTTCAATTTAGCATTGATTGTGTCGCAATAATGTTTTTCATTTTCAGATTTAGCATTAATGTTATAATTACAATGGAGTCATAGTCTCATGATTGCATTCTTTATTGTACATCTTTAGATGTTATTGTTTACTGTGAAATGAACGAAAATATAACATCCCATAATATCATTCTGCTTGTACTTGGCTACATGTAGTTATTTACTCGGTGGGGTTGTTGCCTTGAATGAAATGTTGTATTTTTGGTGGGGTCTGTTACATTTATGCATTATTGGCTACACGTAATTCACTAATTAATCCTTTTCAGCTGGACAATGTTGTTAAATTTAATGATGTTTAATTCCTGTTGGTTTCAAGGCCTCTGTGCTAAGCTTACACTAAACAATTGTTCAATCTGAATGATGAACTTTCATTTTTATTTATCATGTTTATGTCCCCAAAATTTTCAAGATAAATTGCCATCTTTTCATTTCCATGTGTGCACGAAAATTCTTTTTGGATGTTTACGTCCCCAAGATTTTCAAGATAAATTGCCATCTTTTCATTTTCATGTGTGCACAAAAATTCTTTTTGGATGTTTACATCCCCAAGATGTCCAAGTAAATTGCAAGTAAACAATTTATATTGTTTGGCATGGGACCAGCCAATACAGACGATCTCTGAAGCCAATTGTCGATTGATCCAACAATGTTCGAGGTTAAGAACTATTAACATGTTATCCTATTACATGAACTAACAGTTGAAATTACATGTTATTTAATTTCACATTGTAAGTCTGTTTGCATAACGTTTTAAACTAGACATGTTCCATGTAAACCTAATTTGGTCACATAATTAATTTCCATAAACATAGTAGACTAAATAAAGATTACCTTCATGGATACCAGCATTGGACGTGGAGGGCTATTATCCATTCGTCGACAGGATGTCTGCATGGTACAATAGAATTGCATCAGATGAGTGGTCCAGGGATTTGAAAACACGCCTAAAACTTTATGGATTCAAATGAATGTACCAAGAATCCAAAGAGAGGGTGCTGAAAGCTTTCAATTTGTGTAGGTTACGTAATGTAACTGTTGTTGGTAACATTTTTTAATATATGTTAAAGGATTGGTCATGTTATTACAAAATAGGGCGACGTAATCATGGATGTTGTAGCATTTTTATTGAGTGAAAACACAGACATTTCAAATTAATTGTGGCACCGTAAAGTATTTGCTTATTTGTTCTTGCAGTCATCATTTCCTATGGCATGCTTACACCCATTGATGGAAAGAGCAAGGTTATGTATGTCGTCTACGGCGATGAGCTTGCAAGAAGGGCTGGTCCACCCGAATTTATGTTGCTGACCTCATTAACATGCTTAGTGCACAAAGACTCTTCGCAGAACAACCTATTGGTGCAAATCATAAAGAACATGAGTGTTGAGAAGAAAATGAAATCACAGTCATTGCAGTACAGCTCGTTCAGTAATTTTATAGAAGGTGAGTGGGTTGACAATATATAAGAAAAAGATGATAATGTTCCATAAGAAGAAATGAAATGTTTTGTGTACGAAAAGGAGAAGACAAAAAGCACGTAATGGAATCGTTAGTGAAATGTGTATTTGTGTTTGTTGTGGTTGTCATTGTTTTTTTTTCAGCAGAAACAAAATACAATGTAATGTAAGCATGTGAACATTTGTGTCATATTTGTGCTTTTGTAGTGGAAAGTGTACAATTGGTCCATGATTTCAGAGCTGTATTTGAGCGTGTGCCTGGACCAGCAGTCTCACAGGCAGCAGTGAGCTTATTGGATGCAGTGCTGATGTTCGTGAGGTATTACAAACAAAATGAAGAATTTGACTTATTGACTCATGGGATGGGACCCCGACTTGTCAGTGTTGTGATGCATAACTTTTCAGATGGCGAGGTGATGGGCCAGAAGATAGACCACAATATTCAATATCGTTTTAAATGCCTTTATCCACAAATGTACATGGAAAAGATGCGCAAGATAGTTGATTCAATTGTGGTTGATAAGACTGACAAATACACGGGCAAGATGTTGAAGGGTCAAGAAGACAAGTCCATCCCCAAGAAGGCTAAGAGTGCAAAGGCTGCAAAAAAGAAGCAGATGGAAAAAACTGTTGTAGATGGCACCTCATTGTCCGAGGAGATCGAAATTCTGAGCGATGTGTCAGGAGCATGCTCGGATAATGAGAATGACTTTTCCACTCTAACATCGAGTTGGGGCTTGTCGTACCACCCACCCAGGAAACAAACAAGCAAGTCGAGGTTTTGCAAGAAAGAAGACAATGATGATGACATCTTTAAATGAATAGAAGATATGAGGAGAAGAATGGAAAAACAGAAACGTCAGATTGAAAAACTGACGACAGATAACGAAGCTGCCAAAGAGCAATTGAGGAAGTTCAGTTCCTGGAATGTTGTACCAGGCAAAGTTGGAAACAGAAAAGATGGAGCTGGATCTGTCAAAGGCTTCGTGGGGTTGCAACTGGCAGAAGTAGCTGACAGTTCTGAAGATGAAAAATGGTGAAAACAACCAGTCTCCTCCACCAACAAAGATGGAACAGGAAGTGACGCAGGGTCTGGTGTATTCCTGTCATCACAAATGCCACCACCTTATCGCCGTCGATGCAGAATTGACCGTGACACTCAATCAATCAAACATTTGGGGAACACGCCAAACTCAGAGAATGATTCTGAGACAGAAGTCGACAGACTTTTGAAGACCAGAACAGAATGTGAACAGAAACTTAATGAGATGCAACGAAAACTCACAGAGCAGAAGATGGAGGTCAAGGCAAGGGACTACCAGGACCACATAATTGTGGCCATCAGAGATTTCCACATGCAATTGATGGATTGTTACGGGGCAGCCAGAACCAACCCTAGGGTCGTTGAGGCCAGGGAAACGTTTGAAGCAGAGGTGCAAGGCATCTTGCAATTTGGCTATACCTTTAGAGTCAGAGAAACATTTGTGGACAGAGTGGAAAAATCCATTCTCTCAGGGCAGACACCTGAACAACAATACATTTGAACGAAAGTGGACAACTCGGAAGACGACCCTATACAGGGCCACATCGTAGACATTATTTTTAAAATAAGTATGCCAGTGATAATTAAAAAAAGAGGTGCAGGACAATGACGAGGACGACACAGACTGCAAAATTCTCAGTGTCCAACCAGCCCCAATCAGGCTCCTCCGAAACATTCAAGTTAAAGAGGAAAAAGTGGAAAATCCCGTGCCCAAACTGATGGAAAAAGAGAAGGAAACTTCACGTGAACACGAAAATGGAAGTTGTGGTGGTGGTCAAGTTGAGCAGGGCACGGCAGAGGACAAGCAGGAGGAGGAGGAGGAGGAGGGGGAAGAAGAAGGAGAAACAACCCCCAAGAAGGGGAACAAGAGAGGATGGAAGAAAGGTGGTGACACAGTGCCCAAGTGAAGAAACCTCCACTCGTCGCACAAGAAAAACAACCAGGACAAACAAAAATGATATTTGAATTGACACTTTGTATATTATTTTTTGTACTTTTTTATAATGTGATGTAAGGTCTTGAATGGCCAGGGTTTACTGTGAACAAGAACATTTGGAATTGTTTTTATTTTATATTTCAGAGATGACATCAAAGAAGGGAAATCTTTCTGGCCCCATGACATAGTCTAGTCTATTTTTACGTAATCTTATTATGAGCTGCGCGTGTGGAGATGTCATCCCTAAAAATAAGTGATTACATCAAGAATTAATGTGTGCACGACCTAGGGAATTGTACATATTGTGAATTTGTTTATGAAATACTGCATGCAGAAGGGGATGGCTTCTTCACACATGCACAGAAATTTATTAATGTGTTGCTGTGCATCTTGTCTGTTTTACGTGAATTTTACAACATGTCATGGGGCTGGAAAGATTTCTCTTTAATCTTTCTTTACTAGGTGCTCGTTATCTTTTCAGTTTATTTTGTTTTAATTTCTCTTTTACTGGATTAGGACATTTACTGGTTTACCTGACTGTGACTGTAAAGTGTGTATGCTGCTTTGCATACTGGATTACCTGACCGTGACTGTAAAGTGTGTACGCTGCTTTGCATATTGGATTAAAGTGTGTGTACATAACTTTTGTTACTTGACAACCCGACTGAGACTTTCATATTTTCTGTACATTGCTTTGCGTAATTTGTGCTTGATTACGGGACAACGACTGTCAAAGTGTGTGTAAATAGTGTCACCTCGCACAAGGAGTGGGGAGGAAGTTTAACTGCAACTCATGTAAATAAGAAAAAAAAAACTTAAAAAAAGTTTAGGTGAGTTACAGTTAGCCATACAACTTGGCTGCTGAAATGTAGGAACATTTTAGGTTTCTGTTTTTGTGGGTTGGGGGGTGGATTGTTGTTGTGCGAGAGTGATAATGAATCACAACACAGAACATGTGGGTTCTTAAAAAAAAATTCTAAATTGCACGAACTTAGATACACTTGTGGTCATAGCAAAACTTCCTTCCTTGTTAAGCCATCTGAGACGTTAGGTCTCTGGAATATTTTAGATCTTTGAGTTAAGGCATCTGAGATTCTAGATCTCTGGAACATTGTCAAATCGATGTCTAAGTTTGTGTAATTATTATGATTTTTCCTTGGTTTACAATTGTTAATGTCACTTTTGTTTTGTTACGACAGGTGTGCACAGATATTCCTTGGCCAAGTTTGTTTGTGCACTTCTGACAATGCATTAAATAAAGAAGGTGATTTGAAAACTTTACAACTATTTCAGTCTTTTGTCCTGCGATATATTTGAATAAACTTTGGCTTCGTAATGTATATCAACATAAACCACAGGCAAATCTATTGTTGCCATGGCCAAGACATGCAGCATGAACAAAATTAGTGCACCCTTTGGTGTCGTTATTTAAACATATGTGAATACCGCTGCTTGGGTCTTTATTGCATCGGAAACAGAAATCTTCTCGTGTGCTTGGGCTTCACACATGACAATTAAAATTAAGGTCGCTTCTTCTAGATGCGGGAATGCACATGGAGTGAAATGTCCTGTGGCACACATATTCCTCTACATAAGGGCCTGGAAGTACTTGCATGAGAAGAGCATTAATTTTAAATTCTGGGGGTTTTTTTCAGGCGTTCTTCAACACCCATCATTATTATCTCTGGTTCTTGCTGTCTTTGCTCTTATGCCGTACACATCTTTAAACAAAAACTGCAATGTCCATAGGCATAAAAAAACTGCAATGGCCTATGCCTATGGGCTGTCACATTTTTCCTAGTGTTCTCAAAAATTTTCAATTCCTTTTCCATTTTCATACTTATCATTACTTTCTTCACTTTTATTCTGATGCTACTTTTCCACTTTTATTCTGATGCTACTTTTCCAAGAGTTACTTGTCATTCTTGCCCACTTATTGTATTTCAGAGGAGACCCATACACAATGTTGCAGCATCAGAATCAAATAATGTAGAAAGGAGGGAACAAGTTCTTTACAGATGATGAATTAACTGACATGACTAATTCCCCTTTACAGATGATGAATTAACTGACATGACTAATTGCCTCATCAATTGTCACAACAGGCAGCATGTTCTGCCATGATGTCAGTTATTATGTCAATGTTAACAAGTTTGCAAACGACTTCACAAATGGGGCACCAGGTAATTACCCATGGTAATTATAGTCCAACATTTGTAGACAATGAAGACTGAGTCACAGAAGACCACGCATGAGGAAAGACTACTTCCTACATCAAAGGAATTTCAATGAGTACTTCTTCCAAGATCCATCATTATGCATTGGCAATATTGAGACCTTCAAAATGGTCCATGTCATTGAGGTAACTGAGGTATTGATACCTGAGAATGGTGTCCAATACAGAAATACTAGCATTATACCTGACATTGATGTCAGTTCTGTGCATCTTGTCAGTAGTTTTCAGTGAATCAAACAGATTGCCCGCCCTCAATACTTTGGATGTGGACTTTATGACTATGAATTGTGGGGACTTTATGACTATGCATTTCAAGTAAGGTACATGATAGACTTCGAAACAGTAATTAGGCACATAGTGATTTTTTAAAAAATCACTATGTTCAAAAGCATCAAAAGACATTTCTAAAAAACCTTTGGGTGGCATCATAGGAACACTGCAACACTTGTGCAGCCAGTGTAGAGCATTGCTAACCCTTATTACCGAACTGATTCCATGTACTTCTGATTGCCTTGATCTACCATGATTAACTCTTTGCCTGTTTTCTGCTTCAGGCAATTTGTTGTATCGCCTTATGTAAAGCCATGGTACCCATAAATAGATGCATATAAAACTGTAATGTAAAATCGGAAGTAGAGAATGATGACTAATGCAACACAACATAGACTATTGTAACATACTGCAATAAACCAGTTAAACTTGTATAAACCAGTTAACTACAAGTATCTCTTGCTTATGTGGATCAGACGTAAGACACCTTAGAGAGATCTACGATACCAGGTCTACAAGACTTGCCAGTAGCGCTTTACTGTCTCAGCCGTACTGAGACTACTGCTGCATCGCCAGAAACAACTCCCAACGATCCAGCAGAAAACATCACTGGAGTATTCATTGCTGGGGATCTGCTCCAAGTCTGGAATCAGAGACTTGTCAAGGTAAGGTTCGATCATTGAGAATTGCATTCCCTCTTTCCAAGTGGCACTGACAGAAACAGTCACGACACACGGGAATGGCAACGGATCAACTAACCTTGGGCCCAGAATCCTATGATCTCAAAATGCAAAGATATCAAGCGATGTAAGTTTTTATCACTTTTTGAAAGGGATTCCAACATATACAACATATCGTACGAAGCAAAAAAGGAACAGGCAGATAAACAGTGACAGCAGCACCGGGGGATCGGCCTATCTTACCCTGGAATGGTCAATGCCCACAGCATCGTTCAACCAGGAACTCGATTTGTCCCAGTTTCTGCTGAAGGTAACTGAAATCAGAAACAGCTCCAAACGTCATGCTCCCATCAAAATGTGAGAAAAATGACAGTTCTAGTACATTTGGCTATTTGATCATTATTTCTTGTTCAAACAGGAAATAGTGGAAGCGAAACATCCACAAGGGTCGCGAGGATCTCCAGAACAGGCTGCCCCATTCAATCAAAGAAGCCGAGACCCCCTTGACACTGATGGTATGTGATTATTTCGACCTCAAACAACTACATTACAACCTGCATGTCCCAGAAGAGGTGGGCGTCAACAACACCAGAAGTTAGGAACTGTCTTTTGTACAATATCAAAGTACAATATCAAAGTACAATATCATTTTGCACACCCTATTTTGTCAAGTGCATTCCTTATTTTTAGTTTTGTCAAGTGTATTCCTTATTTTTAGACACTCACTGCAATTTCCCCGGAACTTATGATGGAAGCAAACTTGGCCTTATATTGAGGATTTCAAGTCTCTGCCATGTCATCTTATGGTAGCTGTACATCCATGCCAATTCCAACAAAACAAGGACATACTTCAACCGAAGCACATGATTAGATTTCACTTCAGGGTCCCCACCATTTTTTATTTTGCTGATTTTTATTCTGTGAGTTACCCATGTGTATGAAAATGCACTTCTTGATATTTATTCAAACCACACTCAACTTATCCCAGAGAGAGTTCAAACAATTACACAAATACTATAATCTGGATATGGTATTTTGTATAATTTTAATTACTGTAAAACAAGGAAGGCAGTGAAGACAATTTGTTCTTTTCCAGATGTCAACAAGTTAGGTGCAACAAGTCGTTGATGTTTGTTAGTGTTGTGAGAAAAAGATTCAAAGAATTCCAAAAACAATGTGAATCTGGTACAGAATGAGACAGGCCACACTGAGTACACACGGTCATCGTCTCCTGTCTTCAGTGTAAACAACGCAAATTCCAGTGACGATAACGCTTTCTGAAATTAAAAAGGAGAATGACAAAAATGCAAACAGATGATTAATGTACTTTTATTACAAAGAAAACAGTTTTAGAAGTGAGTCTAAAGAAGTCACTTCACGCCAAGAAAGAGCACCATATGAGAAAGGCAGAAGAGAAAATGAACCAAAAACAGGCAGCTCAGTATTTTATATCTGAACAGAGCTCTGTGAGCTATTTGGGTGTCAAATATATATATATATCTGAATAATAGCCTTCAATGGGATTACAGTTTAATTATCCTGCTATCTCCATGTGTATGATGCTGGTAAGTATTCATTCCTTTTATTATTCTGATACCTTCTTTATGATTTATTCTAATAAATTGTTGCTTATCTGTGGAGAAATGAAATTGGTGGTAACCAAAAAAAAGTAATTGTATTTGTATCATTGTACAAAATGTAATGAGTTTCACCATAAATCAGACTGAACGACTGAATAAAAGATGACTATTTCATTCATTTTTCACAATGAGTAATTGGGAAAATTATCTGAAATTAGTATAAAGGATTTTTATACTGAGTCCTAAAATTTCCCTTCAGTACAACCTGTGTAGACCCCTCAATGGTACTGTGGTACCAATATGACAGGTTGGTGCTGATTTAGGGCACAATGACTGCTCAGCCCTCTGTTCAAGTTTAGGAGTTTTACTGATTCAAATGGATTTGTACATTTAGCAGTAGATAAAACCAAGAAGGTTTCAAAAATCAATTGGTTTTTCAGCCATGGAGTGGTTGTTCATGTTTACTTATTTGATCATTTGTAAACTTGTTTCTGTAAAGCAGGTGCTACGGGTGGTGAAGGAAAAGATTCAAAGAGGAAGCCTTTAAAAAGAGATTGTATTCTCAGAGAATTGCAGTGTCCATGTGGGCTAGTTTGATTCTAGGAAACATTTTCGCAGCATACAGCAGGGCAGGTGGGAGCACTATTGCTCTGTGGATACATCTAGTTGGGTTAAGAGAAATGGCAGGTGCTCAAGCACCAGGCAATTGACCATGCAATTGATCATGGGTAAAAAATGTTCGAGACAAGATTGCAAAAAGCTGGATACTCGGCAAAAAATCAGCAAGAAATCTCTGTCGCCAATTACTATTATATAGTGTGAAATATTTGTGTTCAGCTAATGAAAAGTTATTCAAATTTAACTGTAGTGTTTCAGTAATTCTTAGGGTAATCTCGATACATTGCCGTCTGACATACAAATTTTCTTGCAGTCTGTGAGGTTGAGATGAGAAGATTACATCAAGTTATGAGATCCACCATTATGAAGGTGAATGTTTACGGTACATGAGCAGTTTTGACAACTATGACAACAACAACGAAGACAAGTCAAAGTACCAGGTAGACCTAGCATACATGAACACATTACATCGATAATATCAGGAAAGGCTAAGATTGAAACATATTTTGTGCACCCTTTCCCATCAGGTCATTTCAGAATTTGAAAAAAAGTAAACATGACATTAAAGTACTGAGCTAATTTATTCGTCGATTGAAAATGATTAGAAAGTATTTTCCAAGTAGAATTCAACTAGATGCAAATGTTTCCTTACACATTTACAGCCCTGTGGCACCTATTGGTACCACGGCACAGGCACCTATTAGTACCCCCAGACAGCAAACAGCGCCCAGTATTCTAGGAGCTGAATCACACGCTTTCGTGCCGCCACATCCAGATGATCAAGAGCAAGAAGATGAAAGTAATATAGCTTCACTGTCACTTTCCACAACACCAGAAAAAGACATGCCATGTTTGAACCTTACCACTGCTCTGGACGCAAAAAGATTAACATTGTGAACTACATTATTGCGCCAGAAATGAGGCCACCTCCATCGGATGTATCATCTTCGTTTACCCCACCAAGCCGCAGATCCGACCTAATGATGAGTGGAACAAGTCTTCTGTCAATGAGTCAACAATCACTTGGACATCCAGCACAAAGTGCATTGCAAACCAGTCTTGTTTCAATGACATCATTAGGTGGCCCTCAAGACGTAATAATGGAACAAAAGACGTAATAATGGAACAAGAAAAAGAAACTTCAAGTTCTTTGACATTCATGGCATCATCACAAACTCCACAACAGCGACCAAAACACAAAGACAATCTGTTCTAACAGTTGCTATGCCAGAACGAGGTGCCTTCAGGTCATCACAAGACTTGGCAAGATCACAGCTTTTGGCAGAAATTAACCCCGGCAAGTCAACAAGAAACAACTGGAACTGCATCACACATGACAGCATCTTTGATGCCTCCTGGTGGTGCAGCAGAAATTCAAGAAGGCGCAGCACGATCCGCATCTCATCTGACCTCATCCACCAACCCTAAATCACTGACAAACCAGACATTGCAGCTGAAATGGAACAAACTCATGAAGTACTTGAGGGAAAAGCAATGCATGAGGCATCGAGTACCCTCGCAATCATCCCACAATGTTTTCTGGTTTTCTTATATGCTACTAGAATCGCCATTGCAAAGACATCCATCTGAAAGGGGTGGCCAAAAGTTTAGAGGATTCCTTAGATTACTTCCTCGACAGGGTAATTGAAATTTTAGTCCGACAGTTGAGGAGGGGAGCAGTCATTGTAGATGTGGTCATCCCATTATGTGTGAAAAACGCAGCGCACAGGCTACACTCCACACCAGGGTATACAATTTTGGTCCCTGCTGTGACGACTGCTTCTATTTCCCAACCCTCAGGACTGTCTCCACCCTTAAAGCTGGGTTCCCAAATGCTGATTTCGTATGGTAGGACAGGAGTGCCAGGGGGTCAACACCACCTAGGCCTCAGTACCAATGTTAGAAATTGTTCAAGTAAAACAGTAATATGTATTCCAAGAATAATTTCATATGGTGGAGGCTGTATTCATGATTAAAACCATGGCATTTTGTTGTAAGCACAAAGTAACCGAATTGACAAGATGGCAGAAGATTGGGAAAATTTGTTTAAAAAGCAAACATTTACAAAAATATTTAATTCAAGGATGCCGAAGCCATCGACAGGGATATCAAAAAGATAGGAGAAAAAGCATCAAGGCGGCACACCACGTCTCAAATATTATTTCCCAGGAACATATTACCGAATTAAACACGCTAAACAGACAAGCAGTTTAAAACAAATCCTGGAACTCCCGGCAGAAGTTGAAGCGGCCAGGGCAATTCAAGACATTAGGCGCAACCCATCCACTCCCACGCCTAGGGCTGGTGTCCATGTCTGTGAAGAGGACCTCCAGCCTCCCGATTACGAGAAGGTACTAGAAAAAGTCATAGAATGGAAGGGACCGGACACCGCCCAGGACATCCCCACCCGTCGTCAGGGCCGTGGGGGATGGTGGCCAAGGATCCCGAGGATGGTTGTTGTCCAGTCGCCAGACAAACCCCCGAGGAGGAAGTGCCGGATGTGAGCTACGATAAAATTGAGTTACCACCATTGGAAACGCCTGTAAAAGGTGACATCAAACTAAATTCTTCATAGATTTTATTGGAACACACAAGTACCGTTCTTCATTATTAGCTAAGATTAGCAATCCTGCGACATGTTGATACGAACATTACAATACTACAAGAAAAACAGATATCTTCTTGATGACCATCATGTTGATTTCCCACAGAAACTGAACCTCCTTATCACAAAAAATACATATCTTTTGTAAAAAGACCCTCTTTTAAAAATCTCCCATGGTGTCACTATACTCACCAACAAGAACTATTCCGTTCAGAAATGTGACCGGTATATTTCATATTAGTATACATACTTCACCCAGATTCCCACGACACAGACAATATATCTGATGTCACTTACTTCTCCTCAGTATCTCCAAGGGACGATTATTGATTTCACTTTCTTCATTTGAGTCCCGAATCTGATTCGCTGTTGCTGCCAATGTAATGCTCTAAATCAGGTCTCAGTTGTCTGTAGACCTAAAGCAATGAAGTGAGATTTTTTTCAAACATGTTTCAATACCATTGCAGAGAATGACAAATATTTATTGCCAACAATCAAGTCAATGAATTTTACTCTGAATGATCTTGGTAAAGAACTTAAGTTTATTAAAGTTCACTGCTCGCAAAACCGAAGTGCATTTTGTACAGGAACTCATCAACAATCTTTTCAGTCAAAAGTAGATAACATCAGCATGTACTATGCCATCGCTAAGGATATTGATGAGTACAAAGGGGGTAGTGACCTGATGTGCAACATTTGACTGTATGTGCAATGCAAGCCAAAGAGATTTATTGTAAGTACTGAGTACACCATAGTCAATTATCAACATACTGAGAAAAGCTGAGTTAATGTTGAAAACAGTCCCTGTATCTGTCATAAAGTTGATTCCTCTGCACAATGTTTGGTGCAGCACAAAGTACAGCTTCCTTCATGCAGAAAATTGTCTCCTCGTACTACACAGACTAGTTATCAGGACCTCCTTCATGAGCTCATGGCTGCGAAAGAGATGGGTGACGAATTTACAATGCTGTTAGCTTCTAAATGGCTTCCACACAGCATTAGTGTTAACTTGAAAGCTTCTGAATGGCTTCAACACAGCATTAGTGTCAACTTGAAAGGACTGGAGCATGTATAACTGTCCTCCAGACATTGTCGTCACTTACAAGGGCAAGTACCACTATTTGAGGGGAAAGGGGCATCCAGTCAGTTAGTGCCCCCCCCCCCCCCCCATGGACAACAGACAAAGAACAAGAATGTAAGTAAGTGATAAGATTTTTCTTCCATGTTTGTGCCTGATTGTGTGGCTTTTCACATTTCGCTCATAACTAATTAAGTATTTGCAATTTTGCAGCAGGGGTATGTTGTTCCTTCATTCATTTTTTCTTTAATCACTTCACCATTTCTTCACATAAGTGATCCACTCGCATGCACTGTGTGGTGAAAAGACAAATATCAAATTATTTTCATAATTTCTTTTCAGGAGAATCCAAGTGTGGATCCCTAATGTTTTCTTTTATTTAATATTTTTTTTCAATCCTGTAATCAAGACACTTTTTAAAATCGAACCACCATCCATTAAATCAATAAAAGGGATTATCATGTCAACATATCAGCCGTGGAAGAAGGCAGATTCAAGTCCAGATTTAATTCGTCAAATAAAAACTCCGAAGCCATTCAAGGACTCGTTGAGAAATCGCTGCAGGGGATCGAACAAGGCGCAGAAACTTTCGCACATCTCAGCCACTCGGTTAATATTGAAACAAAGAAAAGTTCATGTAGCTACAAAGAAAATTCATGTAGCTTTAAGTTTGACGTTTGTGGAAACACCTCAGATCACATCATTGGTTGCTTCAGGACGCCAATGGGTCAACAATATGATGAGTTGATAAGTTCCAAGCGGGCATTTCAGAAATGAAATGGAGTGTTCTGCAAATAATGAAAGTGCCGAAACACCTTACCAAAAATTCCTTGAGAGTGAAGACGCCAGAGTTGAAAAAGGAAGAATGGGAAACATTCTCCAGAGATAACTGCATCTACCACATCTTCAAAAATGATACATCACACTACTGTTACACATGGACAAAATCCGAAAAACAATCTTAGTCAGCCGATCTAAAAGCCCTAGCAAGGGGAATGGATCATTCAGTTAGAATAGCTGAGTCCACATATCACCACAACAAAGAACTGGAGAATATCAACCGTTCGAAAATAATTAAGAGAGTACCAGGAACAAAAGTGATCAATTTCAAAGAAGAAGCAAAGATGTTTGAAATTTATCAAAGAAAAGTTCGGTCTTCACTTTCAATCTTTCTCCGTATGAACGGGCCTTAAGAAATTACTTGCAATTCTTAAGGTGGAAAGTGACATAACATAGAAGGGATACAGTTTTTGTAATTCTGCCCTCACCAATTGCATTATCATCAAAGCCTTTTAAAACTACTACTAATTGTATTGTATTGTGACAACTGGTCTTTGTGGCAGGAAAATGATGTCATCAGTTTTGAAACATGACAGAACCTTCTTTTATGACAAGCATATGACTACTGGCAGGATGAACCAGATAACTGGCCTAAGTGGGCGCCTCGGCTCAGCAAGGGGGGGGGGGGGTAACATCCACATCAGTGGTGTTCCCCTGGAGGACGGTTTAGTCACCTTAATTAAACTTGACACATAACCCACCAAGAATGCCTTTCAGTCGAGGACATATCATCTGCCGACACATAAGATTCCAAACAAAAAACATTTACTTGTTTTTATGTAAATACTTTTTATTCTGTTGTGTATTGTCACTGCAACAGGAAACCACAATATGAGGGTGAAGCTAGACAACCTGAGGGTCTTAAGTTTCAGGCTACAATGACAGGGTAAATGTCAAGTCATTCAACTGATTGTGGTAATCTTGCACTTGCACTGATGCAAGGATGCCAGTCTGATACACATTTAAATAGCAGATTGTGCCAAACAGATATACTGATTGTCCAGCCCTCTGTTTAAGTTTAGGAGTGAGTTTCACGGATTCAGATGGGATTCAGATGGCAGTTGAGTTGTGGAGTGTCTCCGCTGAAACACTTAAGTCTGTGAAGAATAAAAACTCCTGTTAAAAACCCCTTGCCAAAAATGGAGGCAAATGAAGCTCAATTTTAATTTCATACTGTTGCTAAATGTTCACTGTAGATGAAAAGGTCTGTGAAGAATAAAAAGCCCTGTTAAAAACCTCTTGCCAAAAATGGAGGCAAATGAAGCTCAATTTTAATTTCATATTGTTGCTAAATGTTCACAGTAGATGAAAAGGTCTCGACACCCGCGGCAACAACCAACGGAAGGTGTGCATGTAATAACCATTTTCATTGCTTAAACTACTGTTGTGTCTGAATGAGCCGTAAGTTCAATGCATCCCCTACTGAAATCTTTATGATTTGATATTATGGTGAATTTTTCACATTATTGTCATTGATGTTTATTCTAATGTGGCAGCAAAAGGGGAATCACAACCAATTAAAAATAGCAAGTTTTTAATTTTCTTTGTCAATTTGTTTTTCGAAAAGCACTATTAACATTCACATTGACTGTCAAGAAGGTAAGCAATATGAATCGAAATTTTTTAGTTGAATTAAAGCTTGTTCAGATTTAGTTACATACCAAGTTAGTCTGTATATTTATCATGTGTATATTTATCATGTTTTCTTCATTTGTTGTGTCTTTACAAAACAAGGTAAAGGAAAGAGAAATTCCAGGGATTTTTCCTGGATCTTTTTGAAAGACACTTTCTTCTCCCATGTGTCATCTTCAAGGTGATATGAAAACTATGTTGTCTGACTTTATTTTCAGAAGTAGTATTTGGTCGATCGTTGAGGACTCGGCCTTGTTTCAGTCCTCTCCTCTACAGAGAAATGAAGGGTTCAGTCTCGTTCGAGTCTTCTCGTGTAGAGAGAAATGAGTTGTCACGGTGTGTCAATGGTGCATTCATTGTAATGAAGTAGTCATTTTGAGTAGTAAGTGTTCATCAAAAGGCAAAATGTTTCAGCATCCTAATATTATATTGGTGACATTTTTACTGCAGGAGAGGTCGGGGAGTCCCAAGAAGACAGTCAAGAAAATGATCAGCTGACCATAAATCCATCAGTCCTGCCATGGGAAGTGTAATTTAACCCAATTGCTTGAATTTCTATTTTTTGACTTTGTACATGTTTATTCACATTGGTATGTTTTATTTTACCACATTTATTGATTCTTCACATATCCACATTTTATTTTACCAGATTTATTGATGATTCACATACCCATGTTTTATTTTACCAGATTTATTGAATCTTCATCTACCCATGTTTTATTTTATCATATTCGTTGATATTCCACATACCATGTTTTATTTTACCAGATTACAATAAACTTATTTCGTACGAGATTCCCCTTCTTGTTCCAGGTTACTAAAAATAACCTCTGATGACATCATAATCTGGATTCCCATATAGTTTGGGATAAGCAATTTTCGCATAAAAATCAATTAAAATTGTAGTTCGGGAATATCTTCGAGTACTAAAACTTAAATAACTCAAAAACTACTCAATCAAATCAATTGAAATTTT
>JBCAUG010040227.1:0-24019 GCA_038406175.1 Haplosyllis leylae | reverse complement strand
AAAGTAAAGAAAATGCCTTTTTTTAACATTTGGCTCTGGCTGAGTGGCTCTGGCTCAGACAGAGAAAACCCCCTTTTTTAACAACGGTATTCCCGAGCTTAATTTTGTGGGCTAACGCGATATATCAGATTTGACGGCAAAGATCGCTGTGTATTTCTTGGCGTTTTCCATTTGACACCCCGCGCTGAGATAAAACTGGTCTGAATTTCTGGGAACCTTTGATCTTGACTTGGATCATATTCAAAGGGCAACAGTCACAGTGTGGTGCCGTGTTGGTGCTGTGTCCAAAACGTACTAGAAAAGAGATGTAAAATTACCTGGAAATGCCTAGAAATGACGAGCAAGGCTGCGAAAAATTCGGCGAGTGGTATTGATAAATAAATGGATTTTAGCCCGAGGCAGGCAATGATTTTAAAACCAAGAAAATGTGTTGAGTTCGCGTATTTTCTTGGCACCGTTGTTTAAAGATCAATATCAAATTGCCTAATCTCAATTACTTTGTCTGGTCGTTTGATAAATATTATCCAGGAATTTTAATTGGACCACTATGAAAATTCCGGTTATTTAGTGCGCATATTCCTGAAAAAAATGAAAAGATGCTATGTGATATGTTGCTCATATTTAAAGAAAAAGACTCGTTCTAAAGGTGTCAGAATATGATATGTTGTTCTATCGTATGTGCAAAAAGCATATCAACACAAAATCACATTTCTCCAAGTAAGGAATTATGAATAATTACCAGGCTTCAGCAAGTCACGGATTGCGGCATAAATTTGTGAGCTAATGGCTGAAATTAGCCCAATTTTATTCTCATCCATTGGATAATATTTTTATCAAGGGAATGAATTTATGGTAAGAAGCGAAGGAATGATTGATGTGGGACCATTGGTGTTTTATGACATAACACTCTTGTAAATAGTTGTTTAGGGCACTCATCTAGAAGGATGAAATCTTCGATTTCCAAATTTGGCAGCATTTCGTGTCTCCAATGGTGGAACAGAAAAAATGCGGATTGTCCCCACATTGCCATACGAAACAACATTTGTGTCTAAACCAGTAGGTTGGTGGCACTGCAAAATGACGTCATGACGGCATTCTTTATAAACAAATTCCAAACAATGACTGCAGGTTAAAGTGGGCCTAATTATCATAAAACGGCCAAAGGCTTGGGACAGGATGTTAAGGCTCTCGACTCAACCACTAAGGTGACTCTAACGAGCCACCAATAATGAAAAATCAACAATAAAATACCCTTGCATTTTTAAGACTCATCATTTTATAATGTGCATTTCAAGTAAGGAATTGCTTGTGATTGGCCATCCGGGCCTGTACATCTGTCTAATCCACAGTAAAGCCAAGAAAAAAAGTGTGCAAGTATCAGGAGCCATGCCCCCGTTGCATGTTTGTAAAGACAATACATGTATCACATTCCAAATAATACTTTCTGTTCCTACAGTCGCATTCTTTTCGCTTCCTTTTATTTTGGTCTTGCAATTAATGTCTCTTAATTAGAAAGAAAATTATTTTGCTTTTTCCGCTTTGAGTTTTCTTAGATAAGAAATATTTCATAATTCGGAAAAAAAAAACGACAGTCAAAAACGATAGCGGCAGATGCTGCAATCACCGAAGAAAATTTATGTGGCAGTTTTCTTGTTAGCAACTAAATAAATGACTGCTCGGAAATTCCTTTTGTTGTTCAGCGAAGTTTCCATGGTGATGATTCGGAGCTTGTCCTGGTAAAGATAATAACCTCCGACCTTCTGTTGACCTAATTACAAATGTCAATTGCAGATTCACCAATGCGCATTGTTGTGCTACTTGTGTCAAATTGAACTTTCCATATGGTGGATTTAACACTGCCTCTTGCAAAAAAAAGCTTCTTGTAAGAACAACAAGTTCTGCTTTGTAAATGTTTTTGTCTGATTGCAAATTGCATTGAACAAAACTGATTTGTTTTTGACATTAAATCTCATATCGTAATTCAAAATTTATTAGTGGACGATTAAATAATGTTTATACATGGGGCACTTTTCCAATGATAGCAAAATTGTGGTATCGAACCCAGATTAAGAAATTAGAATTGTCCTCAAACAACTTTCGTATCTTTATCCCAACATGAACTGTACATTATTAATATTGACTGGTTTCTGTCAAGGCTCAAGAAATGAAGTTAACTATATTTCTGTGGGAATACTTATTTGAATTGTAAAGTGCATGCAATTTAGATGCTCATATTTGTTCGATCCTTTGCATGTTTCTTTTGTGAAAGTAATTGAGATCTAATCAGAGATTTTGCTTTCTGTGTACGTTCAAACGAATTCGTTTGCGTCTTCATCTTAATTTGTCCTCAAAAGTTCAAGTGGTTTGACGTTAAAAAAAGCAGAATTTAAAAAGTTGACATCTTTACCCCATGCCAATTTAAAATGCAGCGATACGTTAATATCTTTCTTGACAGTTGACAATTGAGAATGAAATACTTAGTTTCTTGATCTACCGAAAAAAGAACATAAATAAAAAATGCAAATTCAGTCTTGTAGTCGCATGGACAGTAACCACCTTAAAAGTTAAACCACTAAAGTACACTGTATCATAGTCAAAAAGAGACAGTTTTAGTCAGATGAATTTGCTGCTTCCAAGGCTCTTCAGAATTAATATCCAAGCTGTGAACGGCAGCTGGGCCTGCAGCTGCAGAAGAATCATGTGCATAACGTACTCAGTCAGGCCTTCCAATCAAAAGGAGATGGCGACATTTTGATGTGGCAAACAAAGATCTTGACCATCTGGTCTGTTTTCATGCAAGTCTTCAAATACTTCTGAATTTTAACAACTATTATATACTATTATTTTTAATTGTTCTTCTATTTACTAACCTTCAATTTGTGAAAAGTAGTAATTAATGTAATCCAGAAGGACTATCTAGGCATGGTTGTTTTTTTTTCGAAATATTTATCCAATAGGAGTATGAAGAACAAGAAAATGGAAAAAAGGAAAATAAATCGATCAAATGAAACATTTGGCTGACCATTAAAATAATCTAGTTCAGGCACATGTAGGAAAGTCAGCCAGGCGAATGAGTACTTTCGAGTTTTGCAGAGACTAAATATGGGGGCAGATGGACTTGAAATTAAAAATTTGCTACCTATTATGTAAATCAACAAAGTTGAATTTGGTCGAACTTTAGATGATAATGGCTTGTCTAATTCACTTTTACATAATATTATGCAAATAAACACATCGAAAGGCCATTTGCGGCTAATAAGATAAATTGCAGCTCCCATTTCAATTTTTTGCCTGTAATTTACATTTAAAGAAATGTGGAAATTCAATAAAGTAGGATCACATGATGCCCTCGACAGCAAAAAATTGGACTGAAGTCCTACAAGATTTCATTTCTGCTCAAGTAATGAAGTTGATGCCGATAAAGTGAAAGAAGTAGAAGTTGTAATTTTATGGCAGAATTACTTCTCATGTTTTAATCAACGTAATAATTTGGGCCATTAAAATTGGAAATACTTTGTAAAAAAACACATTCAATCATTTTATATTGTGCTGGGACATTGTATCCACCGATATTTTTCAAACTTAGAACCAGTGGATTGATACCTAATTGCTGCCTCCGCAAGAGGAAGCTAAATGACTGTTTGAAACTTTTCAATGTAGATCTACGACGTCAGTACGTTGTCGGGTGTTTATTGCGACGTCCTTTAGTGCGACACCTAGAAGAGAGCGGACCTGGTCGATCATTTTGTACACATTCTTCTTGGACGTTTTTATTTTTTGATGTGAAGAAAGACGTAATGCATCATAGGGCGTGTCATCTCAAGAGTACTTTGTCAGTTATCCTCTTTTTTTTGTACTCCTCGTTGTTTTTTCTGTTTCCTCTGTTCTCAAGATGTCCTGATTAAGGAATGTAAAGGAAAATGATTGTTTACACTTGATTATCCCGTGGTCATAAGTAAAGATTTAAGTGCTAAATCTGTGAATGGTACTATTCTTTCTGATATGTTTAACTCCAGATAAGGTAGATAGCGTGGGGTACCTTTGTGACCAATATTCTTGTTTCTCGAGTGTTTTTTTGTGTTTTGAGGAGGAGGCACCCAAATACGTGGTGTAGTTTTTCGTCTCAAGTGCTGAGTGCTGTCATTGTCGAAATCAAAATTAGTTTGTGAGGTCTACCTCTCCCACTGTGGCTTAAATTAAATGTTTTCACAAACAGGAATGAGCAAATGGTAAAATAATTGTCTCCAATAAATTTATTATTACTTCATGTGATCAAAAAAATTTTTTCGAAATGCTTTTCTTCTACCTTTTGAATGAAGTTTCACACTATGTTTTAGCTCATGCAATAGGTGATAAAAGTTCAATGGTCTGTGATTTAGTCCGCAAATGTAATTATCAATTAATATGTGTGCACACAAAAATGATTGCCACGTCAAATGAAAATCGTCAAGATAACAGAACAAGTGAAATACGGGAGAGCATGTCACCGGGCAACTTAAAATTGTGGGGTTATTTTAAAGGGATTATCTTTATTGGGTGGTCCAGACGGTAGTGAAACAGGACCTCATATTGAGACTACAAAAGATTGAAGCACAATTTATACACAAGGTCGAAAGACTTTCAACAAATATAGCCAAAAGTTGAAATATTGACTGTTTCCATTATGCCTGTTTGGTAACTTGAGGCTCACTGCCACCCTTGAGGTGGAAATATGAGGCCTTAAGAGCTTACAAGGTGTAGATCAAAACTTAAAACCAAACAGAGAAATTTCTAAAGTCAGTTTCATCACGTTTGCAGATAGTTTTAGTATTTTAATTCACCATTGTGAAGTTGAAATTGCTGAATATATCATGTACATAATGGAATTTTAAGTTGTCAGCCTTCCAGATAGAGATCTACATCGTGAAAAGCATTTATTGTACGCGGTATTTTCGACACTGAAGAATTTGGTTATTTATTTTTTGGTTGTGGATCTAACTTTACTTGCAAAATATATGAATGAATTTTGATTTGTAGATTATTCGATGTTGCATAGTCACATACTTTGAAACAAATAACAACAACTCTGCTGTAAGTTTAATTTACTATCTGCATACACTATTTTTGTATGTTCTCTTGTTCATATTTAGTAAACTTTCAGATTGATACTAACTGCAGTGGAGCAAAAAAGAAAGGTATATTGAGGCTCATATTAGTTCCTTTCACCAAATCGACTTTTCAAGTACGGTTAGTTCAGGACACGAATTCAGCTCCATTCACCCTTGCTTTGGCAATAAAAATAAAAATCCCCAAAATGCAGGCGGATTCTCTGAAAAAAAAATGAGCGTGCATTCTAATAAAAAAAAAAGCTGGGGGAAAACTTAAAAATTTAGAGTTATTGAAACAGACACTGTATTGATTTTTTTTGTTGTGTTGCAAAAAATTATTTCTAGTTGTTTTCTGGCCTTACGGTTGTGTAAAGTAAAATGCGAAATTGGACTATTTTGGGTCAGTAAACTGCAGGACAAGTGAATTTCCTAATTTGATTCCGAAGCCCACAATTTACTGAAATATTTTTGTGTCAGCAAAAGTATCTCCCATTTCCCAAATACACATTGCCACAGTTTGGCGCATTAGGTCTTATCAAGTGCAATGATATAGACATGGAAGGTAATGATTTAATTCTATTAAATCTTGCACACAATATTGCAGCATGTGTGGCCTAGGAGCACATTCCCTTTGAAGTTCAGTAGTGGTCACCAAAACTATGTCATTCATCTAGAATTCTCTTTAGGGGTGAACCGTAAATCCTTCTAAAAGGAACATTTTACCTAAAATGGACATGAACACTTGTGTGGTCAACCTGACTCGAGGCTACAGTATCAGAATACAAGCAGGTGTCGAGGGTGGGTTTTATTGTTTCGTTTTAAAAGATGTGTGTCTGATATGTCAACCTCCCAGTGACTTGCTGACTCGTGTTGGGTTGCTGCACCTCCTTTTCCTGTCTTGGTCTCAATGGAGGGGTGTGTTGAGCGACCGTGTCATAGTTCTCATTTCAGTTTAATTCAGGTGAAAGTGTTTTAAAGTGATATGTTCTGTGCGATATGAGAGAACGCCAAGTATGGGAGGATTTGGTATGTGCATTGCATTATTGGATGCCAGAGGCCGTTTCTTAGACAATTATTTCTAGGTGCATATTTTGCACCACTTTTAATAAATCCCTGGGAAGGAAGTCTTCTTGAATTTTGAAATAAAGTTAAACATTACTGTGCACGATGCATTCACTTTGTCATCTGTGTCTAAGTAATGACCCTTCAAACGTACGGACAGATAATGAAATAAAACTGTTTACATGGACAAACTTTCTTGTATGTTGCGTGTTATCACTAAGTAAACACCTTATTATTTTTGGTCATGTCTTCGTAACTGTGTGCAATTCCGGTTTCCTGAAAGGAAAGCACCCCTCACGTAAAAATAATAGCCACAGTCCCCAAATAGGACGTTCAACGCGTGGGAGGTCCTCGTATTAACCGGCCACATCAGCAGAAACAACTTAAGCTCGATTTAAATCAATTTAGATACATCACTCAATCACTTTACCTTTGTATAGAATGATCAATTACAATATGATGCACCAAAGAAAGGTTGGACAGGTGTAAGAGTATGTAATTACTACCTCAGGCGTCACAAGATTAATGATTTGACCAAATAAAGGTCCATCTACACGTTGCGATTTTTAGTAACATTTGCAATTCTGTACATTACAGTATAAGTGTCAGATCCATTTTTATAATTCTAATTCCAATTCCAACTGGCTGTGCGTTACCTTGCCATAACTTGACAGATTGGGTAATTTTAATTACAAAATTCCATTTTGTGTTTACACAACGCTGACAACAAAAACTGCAATAGCAATCAAAAGTGTAGCTTTTCCCAAAGTTTTCACGGAGACCGCGCTCATGTTTATGAAACAATTTTAATTTTACTCGAATACATAAAATGTATGTGTTGGACAACCCTCGGAGTGCCTTGAGAAATGCAAATTTCGCATGTGCAAAACATAAACAAAATTATGTAAAATTAACCCGCATTCACCATTTTTGTAATAATAAAACCAGCATCATTCTTTCTGTGATATTTTGGTCGAAGGTTAATTGCTGTTTTCACCAATCACATGTAGATTTGAACATTTCTGTGGTCAATTTTTTTCACGGAAATCACAAAAGTGTAAGAAACGACCTCAGGACAGTGATGAGCACGATTCACTTGTCAACATAGTTGGTTTGTGAGTTAGAATTCTTATCTCGTACTGGGCTCTACAGTACCAAAATTGACGTTATATTATTTCCTAAATGGCTATTTACTTGGAGAAGCACAATCATAAAACCTAAAATGTGAAATCATTGTAAAATTAAATGCCGTCATACCCTGCTCGCCTTCCCCGGAGTCACAATACCGTGACAAGTATTTCCTTCGTGTGCAGTCATTGCTGTCAGAGGTGCATTGTGACACGTAAGTGTTGAGCCTCACTAGTACCTTTCTTCTCTGCTTTTAAAACTTAACGTACACTAAAGGTACCGGCGACTCTCTCATGATGACAGGACGCAAAATCAACAAGATAGCTGTCATTTAACACTGATTTGGATTTATCATGTAATTGTTGGATTTACGGAGATTTTGATTTCCAATATGATCTGGAACGAGGAATATGTTGTTGTTAAGGTGATTTTGTCTAAACGTTTCAAATAGATATTTTATTATGAAAAAGAATCCTACCTGTATATTTCTTAAATATTTCTTGCTCACATATTAACAAATGTCAATCATTATCACATACCGATTATCATTCTAAACTTGTGCATATGATTACACGAATATAAGCCATCATCAGCATATTTTTAACTAAGTTGGTGAACATTTTATTGCTTCAACCACATTTTCATTAACATTCAAATTTATTTTCAGGTAAGATGTTATTTTCTATTCTGAGAGGTCCCATGGGTATCAGGTAAGAAAAATTTTCATGTTTTCTGAAGAGAAATAGATAGTCCGTGCTTTGTGTGGTGAATACCTTCCCAGGGAAAGTTGATATCCAAAATGCTTTTGTGCATGACTTTGCATTTTGTTCATATGCAGACTTTCAAAAGGAAGATGCCCTTTCAAATGTCAGCTGGGAATACTTTATAAAGAAGTTTACTCACATGTTAAAACTAAAAATGTGGGCTTTTATTTGTTCTTTGATTTCGACGGCAAGGTGAGCCAGGTTTAAATGGATGACATTTTGGCCTACAATGCTTGTACATAATTGAAGCAATTGTTATTGTGCCGAAGCTAACTATTGTACTGTCATCTTGTTGCCTTTATTTGTAAAGAGTGGTGAGTTATTTTCAGAGTATCTGAAGATGTATGAAGAAAGTTTGGAGGTGTTAAGCTTGTAGGATCTTTACTTAATGTCACCAGAAAATTGCACCTCCATTCATCTTTTTACCAAAGCAAGTTAAATGTAGCATTGTATCTGGTACAAAAGGGCCTGTATCTTCAACTGTACTTTTGCATCGTATTAACCTTTTTCTTCCGCCAGGAATGTTAAAATTAGTTGAGGTGTTAAATAGTTCAGAAATGAAAACTCGGCTTAGACTTTATTGGCTTTGGATAAGAGTCCTCATGGGCAGCTATGTAATACGACAACAGTCACTGAGTCCAAATGTTGAAATTCTACAGTTACTGGAGAAAATGAAACATAATGTTACTTTTTTCTCTCTGGAATATATGAAATACAAACAACATAAAAAATCTCTCTGTTCCTTGTGGACAATAGTATTTAGAAACTGCTTGATTTCTCTGTCAGATTGATTGTTGCAACATGGATTCATCTTCTGGGGTCCAGATAAAGACACCCTGTAGTTCATCTCACAGCTGCCCACATGCGATTCCCTTACATAATATTAATTTGATTACAAGAACCTGTAGTTTAAATTAACCAAATATTTGACAATTTTTATTACAACACTCAAAGGCAGTCGCAACTGATGAAAGTGTTTCAAGTTCTTCACCTGCATGATGTGAAAAGCATGAGGTTTTCGTAATCACACCCAATTCATTATGCTACCTACAATTAAATTTCCTCGTTTGAATGGACAAAGGCCTATCGTACTATTAGGGGGACACGATCTGACCATTATTTAAAATAACGTTACATAACCGAGCAAATTAATTGTGAACTATCACCATAAAAGGAGGAAACAACTAATAGGGCCAGCTTACGTAACAGATTCAGGACGGAAACCTTAGATCTACAGATGCTTTTGTCATTGTTGAGTACCTTTACAAGTAGAATGAATCTGCTTTGACAGCAGCCGTCAGCCCGAATCCATTACAGTCCAGTTGGACTGATCCAGTACGGGAGACTCGATGTCTCCAGTGGCTCGTGATTCACGCCACCTTTAGGAGCTTATTTGCATACCCTCGACCCCGATCCCCTATTGTTGCGGCTACTATGAATCATGCTCTTATTTCATTTCGCCTATCATGCCTAACATGGCGACTATGGCTAATGAGGGCTTGATTAAGCCTCAATCGTTGCCCGAAACTTCACAGGAAAAACTGTGCCTCAGGTAAAATTTCCCCATGATTTTCAGACTTCTTTGTAGCCTTCATGATTTTGGATACAGCTTGGTTGCACTGAAGCTTGGCCAGAAGAGCCCTTATCTCAGGACTAATATTTTTTAATTTTAGAAGAACATTTCATAAATTGCTGAAAAAGTTCTTGTTCATTGATCTTTTGTGAAGTGGTGTGTCTTCGGTGAATGATGAAAAAGTATCAAGATCGTGACTGAAAAGGAAATGAAAATGTGTCAAAATATTGAAAAGACGTGATGAGTATTTGATTTGGGAAATTCTTTTAATATGGAGAAGCATTGCATCTTGAAGTGACCTTGAAGTGCAATGAAGTTCATCGAGTTTTCATTGATCTGGATGTAATTGTAAGGGGTTTGAGGTCTTAACTGCTTATTTCTCATGGACTCACTAATATTGAGTAATGAAGAAAATTACGAGACGATGTACATCCTCTTTTTACAAAGAAACTACCGTGCAATGACTGTATTGTCCTATCAAAAGAAGACATAACACACAATAACACCATCTTTAATGCTTTGCACTTGTGGAACTTTAATTTGGATGTGATGTTTTCTTCTTATTAGTATAGTTTTTTCTTTAATTGTAACCAGAACACGTTTTTACCATTTCTAATTTTTTGCACCTGTAACCACTCTTGAACCGAAACACCCCTATTTACGTTATTTGCTTTACTGTTACTGAAGAAAAGTTGAATATGAAATATTCTTAAAGGAATTCAGGATTTCGTCTGTGTGTACAGAAACCCTGTTTTCAATGGCAAGGAAGTGTAAAGAAACATATGATTTAAGATAGTCTATACTTATTGGAACCGAATAAAACAGGCTTGCATTGTGCAAGCGAGAGTTGTTATGTTGAAGTACGGGGGCTTTTGCTAAAGTTACGATTTTTACTGAAAGGAGCATATTAATAAAAAGGAGAGGGAGGCATTCAGAACACACTTGGCAATTTGTAAAGTTACGAAAGTGTGAAATTGGAAGGTAGCGATAAAATGTATATCATAATTGCGTTTCTTTTTGTATCATTAAAAAGGCTGTTAAAATTTGGGAGAAAAATATTTGTGTAAAGTATAGAAAAGATTACCAGTTGTGACAAAACGTCTTTTAAAGAAAACTTGAACGTGTAGTTTGACAGAGTAACATCCTCTGAATTCCACATAGTTTCTATATTATGAATGGTTTTGAAGTTTACCAAAGCCCAAAAGATTCAAAATATGAAGGAGTGAACACCAATTCACTAGGTGACTCGTACCTCGCATACAAAAGGTACCTTGCGTACCTTGCATACAAAAGGCACCTTGCATATCTCGCGTACAAAAGGCATCTTGCACACGAAGGCACCTCACATACCTTGCATACAAAAGGCATCTCGCGTACCTTGCATACAAAAGGCACCTCATGTACCTCACATACACAAGGCATCTCGCATACAAAAGGCACCTTGCATACAAAAGGCACCTTGCGTGCAAAAGGCACCTTGCGTACCTTGCATACAAAAGGCACCTCGCGTACAAAAGGCATCTTGTGCACAAAAGGCACCTCACATACCTTGCGTACAAAAGGCACCTTGTGTACCTCGTGTACAAAAGGCACCTCACGTACCTTGTGTACAAAAGGCATCTTGCGTACAAAAGGCATCTTGCATACAAAAGGCACCTCATGTACAAAAGGCACCTCACATACAAAAGGCACCTTGTGTACAAAAGGCACCTCGTGTACAAAAGGCACCTCACGTGAATGCCCCCCCCATCCAACCCCCTCCACCCACCGCCCCCTCCCACCTTCTGTATCAAGGTTCATTTCAATCCCACCTCACATGTGGTCCCCTCCATGCAAAAATAATATCTTTCACCTCGTGTCCAAAAAATTCCCAAAAAAAAATGTGCAGCAACCCCAATTCCATCAATAAGGTACCTCTACGAGTCACCAATGAAATCGTGTAGACAGGTTCAATTTTTTTTGTCAAGTATTTGGAGCTTTCCAGAAGGTCTGTTTCATTTACTTTCCTTCCATTTAATTAATTAACTAAATGCAACACTGTTGTCCACCTACTGTCACTTTTCGAAGGCAGCTCTTAATAGAAGGGGATTATCTGATAATTACGGTGGAAACCCCCGCAGCACAGTTCTGGGTGTTATCCGCTTCCCGACATCTGTAGCATTTACTATGGGTTCCATTTAAACCTTCAATAATGAGGGTTTGGAGTAAGCCTCTGGAGCAATATAAACAAAAGGTTATGAAGGGGAAAATAGGAGTCTTCTCGAACACGGACTTCTTGCCCGTATTCGGAATTAAAGATGAAGGGTACACACAGCCGACATTGGTGAGGGATTTTAAATTTGACAAGGTGTAGCCTCCCTTGACATGGAGGAGGTTATTGGGGCTGAAGTGTGGTTTTACCAGTTAAACTGTATTTCGTCTGAAGAATTAATTTCTATGATTAATAAAGAAAAAGACAGAGGTTGAATTTTTAGTTTCATTAACAATGTGATCCCATGCTTTTTCGTTTGCATGTTTAATAATTTGAATAACTAGATTGATATCCCCTTTGTAAATACCTTTTATAAATTTTGAGACTTAGAACTTTTCAGTCCAGTAAACAGACGTATTTTTACCACAGAGTGATTTCGTTTGATCTGCAGTTGAAGTCACCACCGAGTACAATACTACATATGTATGATCATGGTTAGTATGTTACCCCTCGGAAAAATAACTTGCCAATTCAAATAGAAAGCATCACATACAAAACTACTCTTTCAAATTCCTTATAGAGAAGCTCCGGAATTTATGGACATTGTAGACATATTTCAAAGGACAATTCCTTGCGTTATTTATGCAGTCTAAATTTCACTCCCGGGGTTAGCCAAGAACAAACAACTTTTTATCAAACTGCGCTGAAATCCATTTCTCATTAAAATCACTCGATACGAAAACATTTTGACAAGATTGCATTGATGAATCGCTACTTTGATAAAACCTTGTGTCCCTTCCGTGCATGAGGGAAAATGTACAGCTGCAAGTTGGCCTGCAGAAATGTCCCCCGGGTGTGTTTTACACTATCGCAGTACAATGCAAAGTGACAAGGGGGCGATCATTGCTTTCGACGTCAACCACGGGCGACTGCAATACGATAAAACAAGACAACTGTTCCCATCGCAGTGGGATTTATTCAACTGTCACGCCACATTATGTAACGCTGTAACACTTTAAAAGGCGAAAAGTCAAAATGTCTTGTTTCAGAAAAGATAAATGCATTAGTGGCGTACGCTCTGACAACCCCCAGGGGTTTCTGGGCAGGGGGGGAGCGAAATTACTGCTGTTTTTTCTTCGTGGTAATAGGGTTTGGATTCACAAGTTTGCTTGATTATGAGCCGTGTCTTTGTTTTTGCCAATAATTTGTGATAATTTGCCCACGTTCACCGGAGGCTAATCACCAAGTTGAAATCAGGCAGCAGCGGTCGAAGAATAAACCCTTATCTCTTTCTTTAACTCGATATCAAAACGGATTTTGTGCGACGTCAATTTATGTACGCTGCATTCTCAGTAGAAATTTCCCAAAAGTTCAAAAACAATAAAGCAATTCTCAGTGTAAAGGCACCTTGAAATAAATTTCAAAATTAAGGTCGATTTGCTAGGTTTTAAAGTCGGAGCGGAAAAAGGGCCACATGGAAAATTAGAATAAAAATGAAGTGGTAATTTGATCTTACATTATGTCTCACCAGCAGATGACACATTAGCGATCCATCCCCTTGTTAATCCATCCTTCTTGAATTATTTTGCCTGAAGCATAAACCTGGGGCAAATCAAAGACAAATCAGGCCTATAAAATATGCAAACCCACTGATCGGATCTTGCAAAGGCACCCGAGGCACAGAACCGAAAAAATTAATTGAAATGAATTGGGTGTCTGGGTGGCGTGATTATGAAAGAATTAGTAGGGGTGGAAATGCACGGGAAGATTTGCAGGGGTCCTGAAGTGTAACTACTTCTGGTAATCCATATTTGGACGAGTGAAGTATCAAATGCGACATTTTTAGCGTGTTACCGAAAAGTTTTTCTTCGTAGATCTATGAGAGATCAACGAAATTTTCCTTTCTTGTTCACAATTTGGAAAAAGGATAATAACCAGGTTCATATAATTGATGTTAAGTCCTGCATTTATTTTTTTTTATTTATAATGCCCAACTCGCAGGTTGTTTTGGTTTTCCCCTGAAGAAAAATTCATCAGGACGTCCAAAAATTCTTTATCAGTCTTGAACCAAACATATTCAAAGTCGTGACTTTCAAACAAAGAAACCATTGAGTCACCCAAACATATTGACAATCCTCTAAATTCAATTAAAGAAATGAGAGACTGCTCCTGGAACAGCTGATGGTCAACTACATGAAGTGTCCTCTGTCCACTTTTCTGTGTCATTTGATTTCTGCTCTACTAATTGATGATTTCGAGCCATTTTCCATAACAATTGCTGGTGTGGTAATGAAGTGATGGAGTCAGGTTCTTAATTACTAGCTGCGGTGTATTCTGTTCAGAGTGATGAATCTCTGATTTCAGTTGTGACCATTGTGAGTTTTTTCCGGAAAAATAAGTAAATAAGTAAAATGAATCCATGAATGAATGAATGTGTTTACAGATATTAATGTACAATTTTTAGGCTTAGGTAGCTTATATTCCAACAGAAAGATTTTAATGAATGACTGGGAAGAAAGGAAGAATAATGACAAACCACTAACCATGTCAATATTTTACGCGAAATCAGAGACATGTAAGAATGTGATCTTTTTGTGAAATCAAGACCACTTGGTATTGTAAGATACACTGGCATGGTGAACCTCACAGTATGACTAATGCGTCCAAAACCCTGGGCATTGTACAACCCAAGCCTAAAATCAGGTAATGATCAAAACTAATGATGCAGACAGTTGAATGCAGCAAAAATTAATCACCAATTTGCATTTCATCAGGATCTAAAAGATCCCTTTCAAAGGGAAATTCGATCGAAGACGTATCACACTCTTTAGGTTTCGAGCACTTAGGCTCTTCAACAATAAGAGCGCAAAATTCTCGAATACTCACTGCACAGGCTGATGGACTCTAATTTTGTCAGTAATGATGACTTATTGACAAAGTTGGCAAGTAGAAGGCTGATCTCAAAATAGGGGCTTGCTTTTGCTCAGAGCTTTAATTTCTACGTTTTCTCTCTGAATATTGGAGCTGCCGACATTTAAGAAAGATCTCAAAAAAGACAACAGAATTCGCTAATATTGCTGTATGGATAATCTTTTCCGTGTGATGAGTTTTTTAACAGAATTCCTTATACGTTTAGTGGGTCTGCTAGGTTTATTAATACACTATATTTTTAAAAAAATAAATTTTTTACTTTTCAAAATGTGATGAAAAAGAAATTTTTTACTATATCTGCCAAAAGATTTGGCCAATGTGTGTGTGTGTGTGTGTGTGTGTGTGTGTGTGTGTGTGTGTGTGTGGAATGGGAAGCCTAATTCAAAGATGGTGCGAAATTTCGGTGACAGCTTCACTAATTTAGAGCTGTAATGATGAGTTATTGAGAAAAAGTTACGTGTCCAATGCGCTGTCATTTGTGCGTGGCGTCAAGTAGCCAGGCGCGTGCAGACTTACGCACTGAACTAGCCACCCGTCGCCTTCTGCACATGCAAAGGTATTGTGCTCGCGGACTGAAGGTATTGTCGCATGTGTGGCGCTAATGTGGTGAAGCATTATTGAACAGGGTGAAGAAATATTACCAAGTGATTGAAGAGTGTTTGTGGTTTTTTGTTCGGGATTTTTCTAAGGCTCATTCTGGATCCATGGTGACAAGGATGTCTTCCTTCTCATCCAGTGTGGAATCAGACTGACGTGTTTTGGATCCAGATTAATCTTGTACTTGGATTTGTGGTTTGTGATGCAGACAATGTTTTACATGAACAGCTGCATGTTCTGAAAGAATAGGAGCTGTAGAGCCGTAGATGAAGAGACTGGAGCCACTTCTGAACAAGGGAATAAAAGTTTCACTCCAAAACACAAAAGACAATTGTTTACTGTGAAAAGATACATTTTTGACAAGCAATATATGGAATTCTAGAAAGTGAATTGGAAAAAGGAAAACAAGAACAAAACAGAAACAGAAACAAAACACTTAGAACAAAATGAACTGAAGCACCTGGAACTTTTTTCAAACAATTGTCTTGCATTGATGTCCAGTTGTACAATGACAAAGACTTGGAAAAGTCGATAAATTAATTCATTTCACTGACTCCTGGAAAAAAGCAGTTGTCATTGCATTGTTCTTCCCGACAGATTTATGTTTTAACCGAGGATGTTACTGTCTGTGAAATGAACTGTGAAATCATTTGTTTCATTCAGTAACAGATGAGTGAGTAGGGGCTCTTCAGTTTGATTTTGACAAAGCTGATGTGACCTTGTAATTGGATATCACAATATTGAACCGGACGAAGAAAATAGTGCAATAATCGTCGAAACTTTTTCATTAAACATTCAAAATCATTATTAAATTCTCATTTCGTTGGGATATTATCCAAGTTACTTCATCTTTACCCTCCGTTTCATGCCGCTAGTGATTAATTTTCTTGTGAAAGAATTCGCATTGAAAACAACATAATGGCTAAAAAGTGAATTTCATCTTTGAGACATTGTGGCTGATAAAAAAACGTTGGAAAGTTGCTGTGTTGACATTTGGAAGATCTTCATTTCCAGACAACCAAGATGCCGTTCGGGATAGCAGAATCCCTCATTGTGATTGGACAGGTAAAATTATTGTGGATAGAAAGAAAAACTTTTATCGTAGAAGAAGTGTAAATTTTAAAGTATTTTGCGTTTATTCAAATGTAAGGAATTTAATCCTAACAAATGTTTTATGTAGCCGTGGACTTCTTCTTCGTCAAAATAGAAGATCACTGTCTCCATATTATGTACTCAAAATTTGAAAATTCTGTTGTTGTTTGGAGGAGGGACTGGTACTTATGGAAAGCAGTTGGTGTAGCATTCCCCTTCCCGTGTATGCATTGGCAAAAAGGAGAATGGATTACTATTGTTATGAATGCATTTCCTGATACGAATACAACATTTAAATTTTACACAGGTACTCTTAGTTGACTAAGACCTTTTGGCCTTACCATGGTATTTATGTGGTTTCAAATTTAGCAAATACCTGCAATATTTACCCAGGTTTCATGCATCAAATTGGCTACTTACGAGAGTGCTTCAAATTTGCGAAAATGTGCCTCAAATATTTGACTTGTAGGTAAAAAATGACTAAATGTCCTCTTATCATCTGTCAGTTAAGTTCGTCTGTTTAAATACATGTGCCTATTTGCATTCTATTTTCCTTTCATAAGTGAAGCAAATGAATGAAAACAACGATTGAATCAACAGAATTAGGTTTGGATTTCAAGTCTAGTTTTCATAGGTATAATTACTGGGGAGGGACTTTGAAATGTCATCCTCAGTCGAGAGTTTTATTGAAATTCCTTTGAAAAGATGTTTCAAATATGTGGATAATACCTGTCAAATTGAAGCCAAGTTCCACTAATAGGCTTTTTAAGCCTAGGAATTAAAGCTATTTGATGTTGTGCAGTGCCTCTATTATAAACTGTCACTCATATATGATATAACTCTTAAAAATTCACAAAAAATTCACAAAGTGTTATTGCCTAAAAAGAGATTAAACTTAAACCCTTATTTTGGCATTCTTGCAAGACGCACAAGTGAAGGAGTAGAATTAAAGCGAAACTTTGTTACAGAAAAAACGAATAAATTTACTGATTTTCCAGTTTGACTATTCACAGGTGGTCAGACCACACATACAATAATTTTCTGTGCTTCAAAAATCTTGACAATTTGAATGCATCTCCTTGTACGTTTTGGCCATAGATCAATATAAAGACTTGGCCTGAATGTCAACTTTCTCAGAAAAGGAAGCAGAAAGTATCGGGTTGCGACAACCCGTGGTCTCAACAAATTACATGTAGTTTTCTGGCAAATGTTATGGTCTGGAGAGAGGTCTAATTTTGGTGTAAAGCAATTTTACCTGGCCCCGGGTTTGGGGAGTCCCTCAAGATTTCAATGTGTATTTTAAAACGTTGTTTCATGTGTTCATACTTGCAAATATTTTGCTGAGCAGCTATCACTGTGGAAATATTCAGAGCTGTCAATCATCGAGGATTTCAATCTGTTTGATAATCTAACCCTCTAAATGTCAAAACAAAGCCAAATAGTTTATGTATTAAATTCTACAAACCACACCAACTGGTGTTGTCAATGAACCCTTCACCTCTTGACCAATATGAGAAAACCACGCAAAATGTCGGGGTGAGGCCAAGTCCAGTTGAAAAGGAGGGGTCCTAATTTGTTTATTATTGATTTCTAAATGTGATGTCTGCGTTATCTTTGTCTTCATATGTCAGTTCTAGGTGTAATATTCTATCAATTGTCATGGCACACCTTCCTTTTGCACGCGTTTTTATCAACTTTAGCTACAGGAGGCGAGTTCACATGTCAGTCTTGTTTTCAAGAATTTCTTGCTCGTTTTCGCTCATTTGACAGAAGAGGATGCACAGGGTTTCGTGCAGTGCTTAATTTTTCATCGGAGTTAATACTGCATTGTTGGATTTGAAAATTAAAGATAATTTAATGACTTTGTCTGACTTAAAAGCTTGAAAAAATAGTTATGAGATATAATTTATTGAGCTTGGATAAATTAAACACCGTTATACCTGAGGTGAGTGTAAATTAAATCTTTGCAACAGCAAATATAAACTGGCAATTTCTCTCTTCGAGTTATTTGCTGAATTTGATACAATTTGAAATGTGTAGATGTCATCGGTGTCGGCTAACATATAGAATTAAACCGATCTAAAATCTTTCAGAAGTTGAGAAATAGGGAAATACTTGACACTTTCAAGACGGATGGCATAGAGTTCAAGTGGTGCTAACTGTCTGCCAGTGAATCCGATTAAATTTGAGCCACTGGCAACACTTATGAAAACTTCTGGGGAAAGGTACAAATCAAGCGAGATTAATCATTGAAACCTAGAAATAACTTATCGGTACCATAAAGACTAAAACCTGCCGTTTTTGTCTTTATTCGGACTTGTTTCTGAAATATTTTGCTCCAAACGCGAAAGTTCGGACGTATCCGTTCTGAAATACGAGGAAGCAGCTGCTGCCATCTTCTGTGTATGAAAGTCTCAATTTCCAGCTTTCGGTCATTTGGTTTTGGAAAAGACTTCGTAGCGGCTTTGGAAAGTTTGGAAAGAGACTTGGTGGTGAAATTTTAAAGAAATTGTATTTGAAAAATTAAGAAATGCCTATTATGAATATTGCACTTGTAGTATTTGTCTACGATTGTATGATCAATAATTTGACAGACTAGTCTTTGCAACACAGATCTTTGAAGATGAAATAAATCACTACGGCGACTCCAAATAATAAAACTGTTGTTGGGAATCATACCAGTTGTATTTTCTCTGTCAGTGTAATCAGGGAAATAAAACAGAACGGCAGATAAGAATGTCAAGATCAAAGAACCGCTTTACCAAGGGGTCTGAGTGCTTTCATACACACTGTTTATAACATCGAGGTTGATAGATGCTAATTTACGAAGCAAAAACATTTTCTATTTGCTGAGCGATATCAGTTTATGAAGTGTGTTCTTCTAGTTAGTTGCTTTTCCGAGATGTACAAATTGCCGTCTAAGTTTCCCAAAAGAGTACCACCAGGAACAGGACAAATTGATCTCATTCAGCAAATTGAGTTCAAAATTTGGGTCCGGGTCTATCAGTAATAAGTACAGAATTTTTAACCTTAGATGGACTGACACAAAGGAAAGATGAACGTCTGTCGTTTCAAAAGTTTTATTTGACTTGAATTGGTTTCATTTCTTTGCCACAGAGAATTTGTCACCGTGGCTGTTACAACAGTTCTCAAGTGGTTGATATATGCAATTAAAAATACATGTACATGATTTGAACTCTGTTCAGCTAACAAATTGGCTTATTTTTAGAATTTTTCTAACGCTGTGCTAAAACAAATAAAACAATGAATAATGATCACAGAAGTGAGACATTATTTCACTAGTGACAGATTCTGCGGAAATAGTCGTACGGGATGCACACAATTCCTTGAGGCTGTGTACCTGGTTGCGGTGTGACACACATGACCTTTCTCATTAATGTCATAATTACACGAATTATGACAATTTAAACACTTTTTATAGGCGGGAGATATTGTGTATTGCGTGAGTACTCAGGGCACTGAAGCAAATAGACAATAGTTTTTTCTTAGTTTGTTCTTCACAATTTGCAATCATTAAGAATTATTTCTGGGATACGTTTATGGATTATTAAGATGTCTTCAAAAAGATACAAGGTGAGGAACTTTTATTCTACACGAGAAATTAAGTTGTATCTGGCCACAAGAGTGAAAGTGGTTCAAATTGTTCAATTTAAAATGGTTCAATTTATTGAAAATGTACGTAAAATACTCTTTGCAATACAATTGCTTTGAAGGCTGATTACAAAGAAATTTTTATGCTCCATGGAATAAAATGTCAATTTTTCATATGCATGACTTTTTCATGAGTGGTCACTTTTGGAGATGTCGTCCTTTGACCTGAGATGAGTTATCGAGTCACAAAATGCTACAGTGAATTGAAAGGCATTTGGAAGTCAATTCTGCTTTTGTTCAGTTTTCAATTCCTCCTGTTTGTTTTGCGAAATCCGTTGTTACTGTCTTTGGTGAGGTGTGCACATTCAGAAGAAATATATTATGATTTATGGTTATGCATTATTGCATGGTGAATGCAGAAGAAACAAAGATATTTACCTCCATCAAAAAACTTGACTTAATGGCTGTTCCAGGTGCACCTCCAAAATAACAATGACAAAGATGAAACTATTTTCTTTCTGCTTTCGCGCAGTTGAATAACTTTCTCTTATTTGAAAACCACCTCGTTGAAAACTAAGTAAAGTAAATTCAGATTACAATAAGAGAACTTACAGCTTTAAATGTTACCAAATTCAACTCAATAGTATGATTTGCGCTTCGTCGGTGAGTTCTTAAATCATGGAAACCAATAATTATCTTGTCATATCTTTTATCGGTGGTGTCCACACCCATAAAAGATTGACCTTTTGCACCCTTTGTAATTCTCTGAATATTTCCAGGGTCCTCGAAGACTAACCTGGTTACAACTACATTGTGAAAATATGATGTCTAAACTGTGACAAAAGTTACTAAATCAAAGCTTTATTGTTGTAGCATCATGTTTTGGTTAATTCCGGTCAAACCATTTGACCATAAATGTCCGCCCTCTTTAAAATATGACCTATTCAACCTTTGTCTTAGAGCAAAATGACCACGACTGAAAACAGGGAAAGGGGCTAATGTTAATGGGGGATATAAATTACAAGATGACAAAAGGCAAGGTTGACGTTTATTAGAGACTGTCCAGTTGAGGATAAATGGTCTTGAGATGGATGACGAGTTCTAATGAATGAAAGTTAATTTCAAGGAAACTTTGGTCCTTTCAGGGTAATTGTTGATACATCATCCCCAAATTAATATCTTTGCCAGATGCGAACGTAATTTCATGCTGCAGAATCAAATTTAATGCCGAAATTTTGGATTGATCTCGTAAAAAAAACTCTTGCCTTGCAGCAAACAATTTGTTCACCGTATACCACAAAACTACAGTGGGAATGATAGTAATGTGATTCAATATGTTACAAGTGATAAATGATTAAGTGACGAAACACTTAAACCATTGAATATTAACTTTTTATGATTTTTGACAGCTAAGGATTCTTCGTTGGATGACCAATTATTTTTCACTGTCATGAAAAATTAATCTCTCTCGAATAAGTTATTAAAGTCCAAATATCTATTTATCTTTCAAAATGACGAATTATCTGCGAACTAAATGGCACACTCCTGAGATCAAGAGACAGATTAGATGCATGCGTGAGATTAGTGCATGCATGTGCCCGCACTTTGCATTTATGAATAAAGACAAAGCAGTGGCTCTCGAGTCCGTACGTGTGTGTCTCCTCCACTTTTGATATTTCCTGCATGACCAATTCTGGGAGTGTTTTCTTGTTTTGGAAGGAATTGACAAGAGTGCTTGTCTTCCAACCTGAACGATTTGTTTTTGTGTTTTTAGAAGGGCTCATGAAAATTGGCATTGCTCGTTTGATACAGCATTGTGTTAGGAATCATTCAAATCATCCCTCTCATGTGTCCTGTTGCATGCTATCTGCTAAACAAGTAAGTCAAGAAGACAGGGCCTCAAAAGCATTCTCTGTGCACTTGAGTGTCTTTACAAAGTGCACTGATCTTTACGAAAGTAAAGGTAAGCATAAATGTGTATTACCTTGCATTATGTCTACGGCGATGGTTCTTTAAACATGCAAGCAACGGGAAAACGGCTTTTTAATTCCGTTGTGTCGGAGATTATTTCACAATGTTAACGAATTGAAAAAACAATTCACCATGGAAATGAAAACGATCCTCGATTGTGACTCTGTGACACAATGCCACATCAATTACGACACAAACCCATATTTATCACAGCATAAATCATTTCCAATAACTTTGATCAACTAAAATAAATATAATTAATATGTCATCTGCATTTTTAAATTATGATAAAGTGGCTGACTTAAACACATAGACCCGAGAATCGTCAATGATGGGAATGAGCGAAAATGCAGTTTGCTTTGTAATCATTAGACTTTGGTATGTTGACTGTAGTAAACGTTCAAACGACCGAAAAGTGAAAGCAATTAATCAAAATGTAATGATGATGTAACAAATCATAATTAAATTGATAATTGACGATGGCCAAATTGTTATTGTTATTGCATTCGAGTCAGGAATGGATGGCGGCTAATTTTACAACTCAAACCCATGATATTGGTAGTATTCACTGGAATGAAGATTGTCCTTAAGTTGAAACCATTTTTTTATTTTTCTGAAATCTTGCTTCAAATGACAATTATTCAAAACTTAATTCCTTCCCGGAAGGAATTTGACATCCATTCAGGAACAATAGAATGTCTGACTTAAGCTCTGATCACAACTAAAATAAATGTATTTGGATGATACAAATACAAAGTAACGCATTTTGTTGTTTGTTCTGTTTTAGGTAAGTGACTCCAGAAAATGTAAACTGTTTTATACTACAAAAAATTAGACAAAGTTCATCGGAAGAGAACAGAAGTGCCGGTGAAGGTAGGAATTCAATATTTTAAGTAGAATATATCCATTTTTACATTGAAATGTGATAGGAAATATCCTCTTCACAGTTTATGATTTACCAAGCAATATCAAAAATTCTTCCACAAAAAATTGCCATTTCGGATTTTACGTAGGACTTATTCCTGAGTTGTAGGAGTATTTTTGTTATGGCTGTTGAGTACTCAACCCAGTACTCACACGGTAGTACTTACGAGGTCAAAGTATCATACTTTCGTTAAACAAATTTCTTTGACTAGCTGGTGAGTACAGAGACATTGCAAAGACAGGTTTCACACCCACTTTAACCAAAATCCCTCCCAACGTGTGAGAAGTAAAAATATTCAAAGATAAGGATCAAACGCCAGAAATTAGATGGACCCATTTCGAGCTCTTTGATCATTCGTAGCTGATCTTGTTAAGTCAGTCGAATATGTTCCCGTGGTCCATCAACAAAGCAATAACTTCGATTTTGATCAAAGATGGTAATGAAAATTTGCTGCTGTTTTTGTCCCTCATAAGTTTCCAGAAATTTCTTTTTCAATCCCGCTTCTGAGAGCAAACTCGATTTCACGCTGTTATTGATTGCTAGCCCTGTATGAAGAGTGTCACTATTTCTGACTGGGAACAAGTATGAATGTGAGAATCTGAAAATATTATAGAGTAGATACAGTTCAACAAATTCGAAAAAATTCTGTTGTTATCTCTAACCTTTAAATATTAGATATGCTTAACTTTTATGTAACAGGTTGAGATTTATCTCTTGCGCAAAGTTTGAGGAGAGGAGCGAAACTGCAACTGTATTTGGCTTCTGTTGGCCAAAAGAGCATCATTCCGTGTCTCAAACACCTCCTCAAGCTTTCCTGCCAAAACCCCTGCATGGATCATGCATGGATCACGTGAAGATCACGCACACCCTGTTATCTCCTCAAACCAATGTCCAATCAGTGCAAAGACAGTGCATGCACAATCCCAGTAGCCAATCAGCAAATCGTGTGATGAGTACACCCAATCACCATTTGACATGTGGCATTGTATTCCTACTCCACCCCCTCATGCCCTACAGCATTAACCAATGGACCAAAAGAGATGGAAGTGGTAGCAATTGAGTTAAACTGTTTGAGTACCTTCAATA
>JBCAUG010040117.1:0-24031 GCA_038406175.1 Haplosyllis leylae | reverse complement strand
GCCAACAAATGTACAACAGTTTATATTAGTCAAGTGACGTTTTTCCGTGAACTAACCTTAGCCAAATACATGTATTTTAGCATAGGTTCATGTCCATCCTATGAAATTGACCCCATCAATCGAATGTTTTCACAAAAACTGGTTGTCACGAGTGAATAATCTTCCAGTTCCCAAAGCTAATTTGGAAAAGGCGCTTCCGTTTTGGCACTTTTTCAGATTCATATTCGCATTCGCACATTGTAAAACACTCCTTTGTCTCCTAAAGATAAGTATGTTTCGGTTCCTAAGAAGTGAAAGTAGGTGAAGCCAAGGAACCTTGATGTCATTGGTTGCGTGCTGGAGGATTAAAATATTTCTTCAGGCATAATTTTATCCCAAATGTATTTTCCCTTTTCATGTAGAGACACTAAATTGTCTTGTCAAGAAGAATCCTTTCGATTGAAATCTTACCATTTGTGAAATTGAAGATAGTTACAATTGTTTGTTACAATTGTTAACACAATTGTTACAATTGTTTACACAATTGTTTGTTCATTCGCAACGACTGTTTTATGTCGAACAAACTCTGACGTCATCATGTCGTGTCCTTCACGTTTCATTAAAGAATTCCTAAATGGCAGTGAGGTATTCGACGATACGGCGACAGAATCAAAGTCTAGTGTTTCCAATTGACTTTGAAATTCTTTAAAGACCAATTAATTATTATAGCAATCAATGTGGAATTGGATAGACATTGAGGAAATGACCGTCCGAGACCCGACCATTGGTGGGGAAGGAACAAGGTCCAGAGCTGCAGAATGCGACGTTGCTGGACATTCTTCATCCTACTCCATGTTCATAATGTTGAAACAGAACAGCAACCTTCAAATGTACAGGAGCAAAACTGATGAAATTCTATCATGTCAATTGAAAATAATTTTCAAACCAGTCACAATTTAGATGAAGGTCGGTGTCCTGTAGATTTTAGTAAAATATTTGAAAGCAGGAAGCAGTTGCGTGTGAGGGAAGAATTCATACTAAAGCCTTTCTGAGGTGACGTTGACTGAGATGTTGGTATAAAAGGTAACATGATCTTATTTTACAGTTGATATGAGCTTCAGATCTATTAGCTTAGGACACTAGCCTTTACAAGGTGCTAAGTGCATGAAACTTCTGATTTGTATAAAGACATTGATCAATGTCATTTTCTGCCTCCCTGGCACTTGGGATTAGTTTATCTTGTCATTTGCATACATTAAGAGAAAACAGTGTTGCTCTATGCTTTCTACCCATCTCACTAAGCCATTTACCGTGGAGCAGGCAGCATGTTGGGAATCTGCTGATGGAATCTTGAGCCATAAATTGGTTTACACATCAATCGACATTACAAATACCTGTATGTAATCCGTGTTCAGACATCTTCTTGTAATCAGCCTTGTTCCTTCCTCTCGAGGTGTTATGCGACCAGGAACAAACCATGTGTGCGTTGTCCTTAGCCTTGTCTTCAGTGAGTTCATTTGACTTTGTATCGGCTGCTGTTTTTGAAGGTTTGCAGCTTAGGACTTACTAGGGAGTCTAAACCACAAGAATAGATTGATCTCTCATCAAATACGCCCAGGAACCGATATCTGGTTCACACCACCTAATTTTGGTGCAAGATGTTTTATGCACCAATGATCATGAAAAGCTGCACAGCAATTACAGATACAAATTCATTCCGTAAATGTTTGTACTTTTAGTGGGGAAGAGTGAGACCTATGTAGTCTTTATCAGGGCCTCATGGTAGAGGGAAAACAGGAATAGACTTCTGCTGTTTTCATGCGGATAAAACAGGGAAAAGCTTTCATGTTGTGTCTTGTCTATTCTCGTTTTTGGGAAGAAGCTTCAGAAATGTTTCCTCCTTGCTTTTCTCGACGTATATCCACTGTGGCATCCAATGAGTCCAACACCTGTTTGACAGAGGTGCTTTGGTAAGCGGTTTGGCTTTGTGTTGTGTGCTTTATGATGTAATATACTTGCACGGAGAATTATAAATTACATATGAATGAATGTTCTTTTCCAGAGGGCACGAGGTCCTATTGGAATTCATCTTTTCCCGTATTGAAGAAATGTCCTTTCATACAAGTAGTCCTAAGATCAATTTTGACGAAAAGTGAAAGCTTAAGAAGAGGTCCTTCGAATTCATGTGAAAATCTTGAAAACCAAGATGTAAGTTTTTGTTGAACCGATCAAAAGACGGGAAATCGAGAGCAGGTGTTTAACAAAATAGAAAAGGTTGTCATCTAGCATACGTGTAATAAAAGTCAAATACGATTTACCACTGGAAATGTTTAAAAGCCTGGTGATATTTTTCACCATAGAAACATGCGTTATTTATTTGTTTCGTGTAAAAAGGTTACTATGTATAAAATGTATCTGACCTCAAACCTGTTCCAAAATAATCACCTCGAGTCGTTACAAATCATTGTTTGCTTCAGTGACCATTTACTTTTGATGTAATCAATTGCAAACTGTAAATGCCCAAACTTATCACTTAATTCAGTGAGATTAATGTGGAACATGTCTCCATATGTGGGTTAATGCTATCGTCCATTGTAAGCAAAGTCTGAAAAAACTAGTCGTTTCTTCTGGGCACAGCATCTGGAGAAAGTTAATGCGCATTTTACAGATTCCTTATGTAGAAGAAAACATCTATTTGGCTTTATCCAGCAGTGTGCGAAGCATCGTAAAAACACAATATCAGAAAAGGGGGATTAAACAAGAAGGAACTTCCTTGAAATGGATTAGAACAGAGCCACCGATGTGACTACAAATCGTAATTGGAGTCACTTTGTCTGTGTATTCAAAGTCCGTTATGTACCTCGCACAAAACGATGAAACTTGGTAAAGGAATATTAAACAAGGAAAATGTCTCGATCACACCATGTGCTGTATTAGAAGGCTAGTTAGACATATGAATGAATCCGTGTGCTTCTACATGTGTATCCTTAGTTCCAATGTTGCAAAACGTAATTTCAGTTTTCGTAGTTTGAAACCTAGAGAATCTGTCTGAATTATTTTGTTATCTATAACTTTACTTCAAAAACCTCCTTTTTAGTTATACTGCAAAAAATCGTAATGGCACGTAATGGCAATCTCATGACCAAGTAATGTAAACGAATGGCTTTAGGTAGTGTAATATTGCTGCCCTGGTTCTGGGATACTTTTTGAAAGCGGCTGGTTCGTATGTGATTAATCGCTTTTTGCGTCAGATGTTCATTCATATCAACTTTCAGTTGTAACAAACAATGGTCTGTAGAAGTAGAATTTACATGTAAGTAAATAATAATTCGAAAACATGAAAAAGACCCATTTTACCTTTTCTTTTTTACCTTTCTTTGCTTCATTTATTTGGACAAAATATATCGTAAACTTGGGAAATCACCTTTAAACTGCTCCATTACACTTATTTGAAGAGGCTGTACCAGATGTTTTCATAGCTGCTTCCAATTGCTCAGGATTTGCGACCAACTATTTTTTGATACATAGCACTGACAAATTCTTTAACAAACCCTCTCTGAATTGCCTTACGTTGCAAGAAACTTGGCTTTTGGAAACTGTTCTGTTGTAACAATTACTGCGAGTAATAATTCGACTATTGAAGAGAGATTTCCTGCTGGGACAGAGTGAAAATTCATGTCAGTTGGAAAATAATAACGTATAATTTCTTAGCTGGTCGTTGAGTGACCATTACCCTAGTTGTTTCAAACCATTGACAAACAGATGGGAAATTATTGCTAAACGTAAAGTTTCATGCAAGAAACAGTTTCCTGATGGCCAGACCGATTTGTTTTATGACGAGCATGGTTTTGAATGTAGGTTTATGAGAAATGTTGATGAGAATCTGTTTTTAAATTAGCCCTGATTTCCTGTTGATCTACCTTGGTATGTGGTGCTGCAACAACAGTATTCATTTCTGGACATCTATGTTCGAAATCCCGACGCCATGGGTCACTTATTCTGTTGCTACTTAGACGGACCAAATGTCTCTTGAGACACACACCAGTGCAATATGCACAACCCAAAAATGAAGAAGTTGCCAGTAGGCGAGTGTTTGTGACGGTAATATATATTTGCGTGTCAACAAGTATCACTGAATTCTACATTTCAGAGTCACAACATGTGACATTCGTTCTGAATATTTAGGCCTTTCACTACCCTCTTCGGCTTCACCGTAACTGTTATTGTATTGATTAATAATCGACAATCAAGCATAATTTCCGACGTAGCTTCTTGAGGTAGGTGTAATTCTTTTCTTGCCTGTTATTGGCTTAAAAACTCGAAACCCCATGCGAAAGTTGCCTTTTTCATTCAGTAACATGACTGACGTCAACATTGGATACATTTACAAAGGTATGACAGCATAATGGGAAATTCCTTGTAAATTTCTTCGATTTCAATCCGTTTGTTACAATGTTGATTTGGCACATCTTCTTTAAAAGTTTAATTTGATTTCAAGAGTCTTTCATACAGGATTTGAAATTACAACTTCCCTTGAGATGTAATTGGAAAGAAACTCACGAGTCCTTTGGATCTCGTGGAATATAGGAAGGAAAAATTAAATCACTTGTTGATACTGGGCCAGCGTGAACCTTCTGCTCTTGAATCTATGTAAATTAGACTGATATATTTGGTTCTTACTTCTTTCATTTTGCAGACCAAGTCTGAAAATTGTTTTCGATATTGCCGTATTTCACTTTGCGACATCGACTTTCGTTATTTCTTCAGACAATGGTAGTAATGACTTTTTTCATGGCAAATCTAGGATATGAAGAAGAGCAGAAAAGAAAACGGCATATACCAAGTTGATTTATGTGGTTTAAGAATGATGTTCTGGATGTTCAATATCATTAGCTATTACTCAGAACAGAACAAATCGAGGTATTTCATATTCGTATGTGATGTCATTCATTCTATGTGTGTTCAGAAGTAAGAAAACGATTTAGTGGGTGAGAAACCACATAGGCTGAAGTTATCTACCATCTCGAGACGAAATTTGGTACTGGTCAAAGAGACTGATCAACTGCAAATCCGTGTCAACTCATTGCAAATGATCAGTCTTGTAGAGTGTCAATGAAAGGTCTTTCACTGCCTTGCTTTCATTGCCCCAGTAATTCTCTGCAGTATGAAGGGAAATGAAGGACGATCATTAGACTTGCAGTACTGGGCAAGATACATTAAGCTGAAGAATGACTTTCAAGTGATGGAGAATTGGTTCCAAATGTGTTCATCAGAAGCAACGTAACAAATGGGTTAAATATTATCAGGGAAGCAGCAGTCAGTACGTCATTCTCATTATGCCTAGCTTCTTCCTGATTAAAATGTTTGGGTAATAAATTTAAAGAGGTTATCTTCTTCTGACCTGTGTCAAATTAAGCACGTTTTAAGAGGTGGAGTGTCGCCCAAGACACGATCTGCCATCAAATATTCATGATTCCAGCTGAGCACTTCCCCTTCGTGTTTTCTTAAATTTCTCATTACGAAGCGCCTTGTATTGAGATGTTACAACCTCTTTCGGTTTAAGACATATTTGTGCATTCCTAAAAAAATTCTGTAAATGAAAGTGAAAGTAAATTTTTGTGAACTTAGTTCAAGTTGAAAAACAATGTGCCGAAAACAGTACTTTTATTTCGATCTCATTCTTGATGTCATTTATTGAACGGTGAATGTTATTGTCAGATAATTTATTGTTGGATTATGATCTCAAAAATTATTTTTGAATTCTATTTCTGGGTATCTGATGATATAAATTATTTTACACAAAGTAAAAGTTGCTATCAAGTGAAAGAAGTCATAAACTAATTTAGACGAGGACAGATAAACATGGTGTTTGACGTTTTGATGCGTGATGCAGTACAACAAAGTCGTCGTTTATTTGTTAATAGGCGATCAAACCTGTCTCACAAAATGTCATAACTTTTTTTGAAGGCAGTTATAAAATGAAAGCAACTATTTTACAAAAGCTTGCTTGATAAATGCTATTAAACTTGTATTATTAAATGTAAATGTCATATAACTACTGTACCCAATTCTTTACAACTGAAGGCCTGGATTAAGTATACAGTGCATATTTTTGATGACGGTATTAATTGTATCTGCGGATGTATTTCAACTTCTGTTATTTTCGAAAAATTCACAATCACATCTTACTGTAGTTGAAATTGCGGAAAATTCTTCGGTGTAAATGTTATACATGTTGTACATCAGGAAAGTGAACAGATAGTGCATCTTCTTGTTAATATTAATTAATTAATTTGATGTGTTGTGAGATAAATGCAAGAAGTAGATTTCGAGTAGCTATGACGAAAATATGGACTCAAGTTCATTCAGAGAAAATAGAATACGTATCGAATCTAAAAAAATCTAGCAAGTTATCTACATATTTGAGATAAATTCTGACAACTGCCAGATATCTGCTTTAATTTAATAACGTTATATTAATATCCAAATATAGTTAGAATAGATATCTGTTCATCAATGAAGTTCGTAATTTATGTCACCGTGTTCATTTGATCATGATCATTTCACATGATCTCTGGCCTTTTGGTTGATTCTACACCTGATGCGCATTGATTACAAAGTTCATGGCGGCAAGTCATTCTTTGAAACAGCGTGTTCATCGTTGCAGATAGCACACAGTGAATACTGAGGCATCCTATTTAAAATATGCCTATCAACATTAGAAGCACTTCTTTATTCAATGTGTTGCACTAGTTACCGCCCGCGTACGTAGTACCAGGGAAGATAATGTTTTCACTTTGTTTGTCCGTCCACATGGGCATACCCCATGGTCTCTGGTCTCAGGTTCCTTCCCTGGTCCCAGGTCCTTTCCAGGAGGTAGGATACCCCATGGTCTCTGATCCCAGGTTCCTTCCCTGGTTCCTGCTCCCAGTTCCTTTCTGGGGGTACCCCATGGTCTCTGGTCCCAAGTTCCTTCCCTGGTTCCTGGTCCCAAGTCCTTTCTGGGGGTACCCGATGGTCTCTGATCCCAAGTTCCTTCCCTGGTTCCTGGTCCCAAGTCCTTTCTGGAGGTACCCCATGGTCTGTGGTCCTAGGTTCCTTCCCTGGTCCCAGGTCCTTTCTGGGGGAGGAACCCTAGTCCTGTCACTGGTCCTGTCTGGGGGTGACCCCAACCTAGATGGGGGCACCCCTCCAGACAGGACAGGGGTATCTCCCCAGACAGGACAGGGGACACCCCCAGACAGGATGGGGCTATCCCCCTGGGCAGCAATGGATGCTACGCCACGGGCGGTATGCCTCTTGGGGTCACGCAGGAGGACTTTCTCGTGTTTAAGGCTCGTTCACTCGTTACTGTAGAAATCATTCTTGTGTCGTACTCAATTATTCTGAATTACGAAAAGTTATCGCTTCAAGGGCCTTGGAACTGTCACGTTAGAAAGCATTGTGACAACCATGCAACATGTCTACCATTAAATATTCAAGAACCATGGTCGAATGTTAAATGTATATTCCTAAATAGATAGAGTCTACGTGTCACAACGCTGTACAATCGTCCTGTGATTGACCTGGTCTGAAATTTAACAAATGGATCTTGCACATTGTATTTTTCCAAATTTATCAGGTCTGGAAATGATTCGTTACGCGTACCTTGTATTTCATATTCGTAACGTCATCAAAAATATCCCAAAGTATGCTCTGAAGAAACCGGCAAACAATAACTTTCTTCCCCCAAGAATGGGATCAAGGCAGAAACTCAAATACTACCTTTCAGATGTGCAAATGAAAACATGGACAAATAAAAATGAAAAGATCGGATTTCCTGTGTGTGTGTGTAGTCAATTTTGTTGCCTTCTATGTTTGACAAAAATTTCATTGATTGATCTTGTTCGATTTTATTACTCCCCGAGTATTCCCAAATGTGTTCATCAGTATGACCAGACCACGAATTATCCTGAATTTTGGTATGATGGATTTGGTAAATCGTACATTTGCATTCTAGAAAACCGTTATTGCAATAACTTCTTCTGAGTTTGTGACCTCAGAAAAACGAACGGAACTTGGCCTCATCTTCGCAAATGAGGCAGTAATGAAGGTTGGTAAAGTAGTGGCATGACTCAAGTGGATGGTAATCAGATGGCATCCACCTTGAATCTGTGTATAGAGTGTAAAATAAGAACTCATCAGCAAACCATTAGGTTTTGTATGTCGAGAATCAGAAAATATCTCATGACTTTCCGTTTTAGCTAACCAGACCAATGGATTAGCAAATTGTGAGATGGCCAACTGTCTCAATTGCGGCAATGATCTGAAAGATCGGAATTAGCCCTTTTACCCTTCTCCACATAATGTTTCCCAAATTACTTCAACCAGAGAAAACGGAACTCAAATTAGATGACTAACAGGTGCGTAAGGTTAGTAATTCGGACTGTCAATACCAACTGTCAGGTACAAATCTCCAAAACCTGATTTTTTCTCAACCCACGAACCTAAATAATAAGTATGCATACGTACATTTCGTAATGGGTTGTTATTTAGTACACACTGTTAACATTCCTCTATCACCCAGAGTGCCAGACACTGAATTATACAAACTAACGGAAGAAGATTTCAGACAGCAGAAATTTACATAATCTAAAAATTGGAAACTTTTCTTCAAAGCAAGGAAATACAGGCTGTGTGCTTTACAAAGTGGTATTGGAGTTTGGGTAAAATCACACTTGGTTTGCGGGAATTCGGAAACTGTTGAAAAGAAAGCACGCCACAGCAGTTTCCTTCAGCCTCAAGTCACAGGCCGAACAAATGTAGTTGCAAAGATTGTTGTTAGTGGTGACACTCGAGCACGAAAACTTAATATTGCTACAGGTATTGGTAGTGTAAACGCTACAAAGTGTTCCCCCACCAACCCACCCCTACTTTCCACCCCTCTCACGATTTAGAAGAAACCTCGGCTGTGAATATTTTCCCTGTCTGCAATCTGTAAAGCTGTGGAGCAAAAATCTCAAAACCAAAACAAATATACAATTTCTGGACAAAAACTTGCCAAGTACTGGCAGTTAAAGTACGTTGGTTTGCGTCTCTTAAAAGATATTAACTGCTTTACGGCAATTTCTAGATGACCTTGCCACAAACTAATTTGCTTCAATTGGTAAAATGGAGATTCATGTCAGTTTCACTGCAATAATGTGTAGTTGCTGAAAAATAATGACAATTATTCCACTGTCCCACTAGGATTACCTGCTAATTTTAGGAGGCCGTGTCTGAATGAATTGGTGGTCCGAATGGGAAAACGCTAAATTTGATAAAATGTGGTTTGCTTGTTGGTGAATTAAGGATCATTTCGCAAGTCCAAAGTGTTTTTAATTGACCGAATTTCTGGAACGAATCCTGGGAGTAAAATAAATACAAAATGCTGGCTGGCTACAGTTTTTGTTCTTTTGTGCGGCAAGTTACGACAGAATGAAAAGTACTTCCTTTATTTTAAGAGTAGATAGTTGGCACTTGAAGAGACATGGGAATGGCATGTAAGGAATTTCAGTGACAACCTTCTAGCATGTCCTAATATCAAATATTCATGACTCACAGCTGTGTAGTTGTCTATAAAATGCTCTATAATCTGTAATTACTTCATAATGGAATAAAACACTGCTCAATGTAAAAACATGGCGTGTTTTTTCTCTCTTAGAACTGAGCCAGTAAAATTGAAACCATTCCTTTCTGAGGAAATGTGTCAGAAACATGATGTTTTCAGCATTGTGTGCATTTGTAAAACGCCCTTCATTTATTAACCTCATTTGATTGGTACTCTGGAAAATGTACAAAGTAATGTCGGGTGAAGTGGTATGTTATGCAGTGAATATATTGCTAATGAGATGGATTTGAAGGTCTGCCAAGTGGCTGGTTTGTTCAAGAGGCTGCTGATCAGACTACCATTTTTAAAACCTGTTGTGGACCACAAGAAAATTTTGGATTGGATTACAAAATTCAGGACTAGAAAGAATTTTTATGCACCTAAGTGCAGAAAGAACGAACAGACATAGACAGTTTGGTCCGTATGAGACAGTTTGGACGTAGGTGCTGTAAAGAAAACTCCCCTGAGGAGATTCTTTTATTGACGTGTTAATCAAAGATGGACTGCTGAATTTACAGCACCAGTCAGAGTAATGTATGAGAATTAAACGCAAAGACAGATACAGATAGTATGTACATCTTCATGTAGTTCTGTGAACTAGTAAAGGATGTTTCCACTCCAGGAATTGAATCCAAGTACAAAATAGCAAAGTCACCTGTAACTGACGTTTTGGGTTGGTAAACAGACATTTTGTTAGAACTTCATACAAGCAAATCTTCTCGCAGAAACCACAATAATGATTGTTTGTTTGACAAAGCGTCGTGTTATCTGAGACCAGCATTTAGTGAGATTTGTTTGTTGATAGTTGTAAATTTACCACTGTCAGCAAACAGGATGTTCTGCAACTTGTAGCAGAATTGATGCCCTTGAAAGGAATGGTTTTTGTGTTAACTTTGATCCTGGAGGATGCAAGTGGTATATTTCATGTGAAAAGGTCACTTCCAGTCCAACTCATTTTGTTTAAGATCAATTTTGTGGAAGGAACGTTGTCAATAGACCGACTGGTTTCATCAGAATCAACGTTGGTGTCCCACTTTTTATTCAGGAGATGTTGTCAGCAGGTGGTGTCAAAGATTGGTGATGTTACTGTTTGATTAGAGAAAACACCGTCATACATATGTATCATTGTGAGAATGTGACTTTGCTCATCATTGTCGGAGTCCCTCCCGACCAAGGTCAAGGCCGATGCATGACCTTGTATATATAGTATGCCCCAGCCGACCAGCGGGCACTTCAGTAAATCTACCCGAGCTATGTACAACTTGTTCCCCTGCAATAAACCAGCATTCACGCCACACCAACACCGTGTCCCTTGTCTTTATGACACCACGACAATCATCCGATGTTTTCTTTTTCACAAAATACTACTTTCGTTCACATTAATATCTGAAACTGTTTCACCGATCCTTAACAAATGTAGGCACATATAAATATAGCAGTGTCTCCTTTGCCATACTTTCTTGTGCAATTAAGTTAATTATACATTGAAAAATCGCAAGAAGATTGAACAAAGTACCATAAAATGACGTTACATCGTTGACCCAATTGGTGGCACATGCAAAATGCTGTCATGGCAACATTCTGTGCAAACAAATTCTAGCCAATGATTGAAGGTTAAAGTAGGCCTAATTTTTATAAAACTGCTTTGGTGTTACAAACCCACTGGACAGGATGTTACAAATCCCTCGAAGTGACCAATAAGGTGACTCTACGAGCCACCAATAATTCAAGTGCCCTGAGCAATGAGAACGAAAGCGATTTCCTGTGAGTGAATTGGAGCCAAGAATAAACAGTGAGAAGTCATCACTGACCCCTTAAATGCTTAATAGATCTCTACAGATAAGAAAACAGCTGCTAAATCATGATTGCTTTGCATTGCTTTGACAAAGAGGTCTGTTTAATTTACTTGCCTGGGTAAGAGTTCAGAAATTGGTTTGTTTCGGTATCTCCAATAGTTTTTGACTCATTTGACGAAAGTCGAAATCAGCCTATGCAATCATGAATTGTCTGTAACATTTCAGGTATTTCTATCACAGCTAAAATATATCCTCCCGTCGTGCTTCGCACGCTCGCGGTAATGAGCTGCTTTCCACTGGACGTATTTCTGGAATGCAGAATGAAACTGACCTGTGTTTCTTTGTCCAAGACGAGCACGTGCTTGATTGTTTAACGGCCACGTGTACTCGTTTTAAGGCTTAGTTTTGTCAATTTATCAAATTTCATTAACTTTGTTGTTGCTCTTTTATGATCTAGATCAATGAAAAGGAGAAAGAATTTTACAGATTAAAATGCCTCATGTTATATGTGAAACTAACTAATATAATAAAAAGGAGACTGCGTAAGCAACTTTTTAATCTCTATTTCTGTGTCTTTGTACAAACTTTGTGACACGAAACTGCGTGGTGTTGGCGGCGAAAAGCTTTCAAATTAGGATAATTATTCGAAGTCTGACAATACCCTGAAATGTCACTGATTCAGAAACTAAGTGAAACGAGAGGTTTTCTTTGAAATCAGTGTCTAACATTTTTATACTGCACGAAATCACTGAAAGATACATCTCGAAGCTACATTATCAGTGTCAATATTTGCGTTTCCACAAATGTACCATCACATTATACACGTAGCGTAGTATTTGATGTGTTCATAAAAATCACCTTTGCCACAGCTGTTCCAACTGGGGGAAAATATTGATGAATGGATGCAAAGGAAACATATGCATTAGTTGTGACCCCGTCTGATCGAATGGGACATGGCCTTGTAGTTACTAATGATGCAATGATGAAGGTTGGTGAAGCGATGGCTCCACCCAAGTAAGTGCTGATCACACAGCGTTCCACCTTGAATTCAACGTACAAAATTCCAAATGCATTGGAACGCTTGGAGGTGAGTGAATGGTAATTGTAACCGTAAATTGGTTTGAAAGAAATCTGGACGAACAAATAAAACATTTCTCCCCAAAACACCTCCATTTTTTAATTCTCTACCAAGTTTGATTTGTCAACATGCACGTCAAGTCGGACATTAAAGTATTGTTTTCATTTTACCCAAGTAAGACCGAAATATGAGTTGAGGTTGCCCATGGATGGAGAAGATGATGCTTGCTGATACCTGAAGGTGACCAGATGTTCGGAGATGAATGATTCCTGCCCAAATATGATCGGATTCAGTTACCCAATAATATTTTCTGGTGAATAAAAATAACCTTTTCTTGGTACCTCCAGGGCAAAAATAATTTTCTGAAGAACTGCTATAAAAATTGGGTGAAGATAGAAAACACTTTTGAGATTGTGTTGGTAGGTCTACGGAACGACACCAAAATTTTCCAAAAGGTTGAACTGAATATGAAGTGCACCAACACACACACAAGAATAATGTACCTGTCTTACCTTTGTATCATAAAAAGCCAATATCGACAAAGCTGAAGTTTTGATTTGCACTTGCAATCTGTTGTTGCCAAGCGTTAATTTATGTACATTTTATTGGAAATCACAAAGAAACATTATTCAGAAGTGGCATGTAAAAACGTCAATTAAGCACATAAGACATAATATCAGCGGGCCATTTCCCCAATACTTTGTGCATATCCATGTGAAAGATTCACCAGGTTGTTCGTTAGTTTGGGTGGAGGGTGCTTATCCTCAAAGATTCTTTGCTTACTTTTCCAAGTTTTCAGTATTAGAATTACATTTGGAATTACTTCTGTTTGTGGCCATATCATGATCAGCAGCAATACTTTCTCTGTAGTAAATTGTCATTTCCATGCACTACGAACGTGTCAAATTATAATCCTCGGAAATCCGAATTATTGCTAAACTTTGCAATTCAAAGATCAGTAATGTCCAAATATTGTTCGTAGGATACTTAGAATAGTGTTGTAGTGTATTGTATCTTCAATTTTCAAAAAGAACAGAAATAATTTCATTTAAAAGCAATATTTCAGTAATATCAGGGAATGACACGGTAACTCATTACCGAACTCCTCAACTGTCAATCTTGTGCACTTCTAGTTTTGGATCCAACCCCTCCCCGTGATTGGATACCTCTGAAGTGAACTCTATGGTCCCACGTTGAACCCCAAGAGAAAGTGTCGCCAGAGGCTAATAAACTTAATTGAAATACGGTAAAATAATTACAAAAAATTGTGTATACCTGTGAAAAATGTCCTCGTTAGTGTTGATAATTAACTAATGGCACCACGCATAGATGCCAATTTTTTTTTGAAGACACAGAATTTAAGTGCTAACCTTTAAAGAGGCGGAATGTACTGGAATGTCTTTACCTGCAAAGAGCTACTGTGTCTGTTTCACTATGGAAATGGATGTTTTACATCTGAAAACTGTTTGTGTCCCCAATCCAACCAATAGCGAGCCACCAAACGCAGGGCCTTCGAAATCTACCACACTTACCCAGGGTGTTACTAGCATTGTACTTGCTGACAATTAATACTTTCAGTTAGCATCAATAGCGTACATTGCCATGATATCAAAGTGAATCACAGTCGCTGTCACAGTTACAGAAATTTCAAAGCCCAGAGGTGATAGTCTCTGATCTGAAGGTTTTTGCAATGACTGGCTTGCCGAATGCTACGTAATAAGCCATAATCACACAGAACATTGCCGTATCATGGCATGATTGCTGACCTACTGAGTGCAATCCCCTCCAGGCTCATGTTTCATCTTCACTACTGAATTTGTATTTAGAGCTGAAAGTTATTTGGATTCTTTTGGGAATTCTGGGAAAGGATAACTCATGAAGCAAAAGAGGCAAATCATGGTGAAGTTAATTGTATTCATTTATTTTTCTTTTTTTCATTCATTGTTTATTTTTGGGAAATCAGTCCCAGGTGTCAAATCAGTTATCAATTGACATACACCATCAAAAACCTCAATTATTTTGGAAATGGTTCTTGAAATTACTTGTATCAAATTAACTGCAAAATGTTCAACCCAGACGATTTAGCAGACCTATCCAGCAAGTGGTGTGAAACGCTGGGAATAGACTTTTCAATACCGAACTTTTATTTTGTGATTAGATGTGTGGAAGCTATAGCTGAATCCAGAATAAAAGTAATGGAATGGAATGACATGACATACTGGTAAAATGAAAACGTTCTAGCTTTCTTAGTTATGTTACATGTATCTAATAAAGAATTTAAATTTAAAAGATAATCGTTATGAAACAATAGCAAAGAAGCTGGTATCATCTGATTCTTTGGAAGGTTCTCTCTGTTTACACTTAATCTAAAGTTGAATCTGTTCCTTATTGGTCTAATATGTGTCTGATTTGATCGTTGTGATAGATGCCGAATATGTTCCTGAATGATTGAAATACTAAAGTATATATGCAAAATGTTTTACGGAATTATGCCCTGGTAAAACTGTGGATAACAGGTAAACCTGCTGTAAGCTTCGTACATCAGACACCAAACCTTTCTAATTCCACGAAGAACAAGAGACTGCTTTGAACCCAACATTTGAAGGTCTTTACAGGTAAAATGGGGATGGCTAATCTTTCAACAGTTGACGGAAGATGTCAATTTCAGAATACAGAGTTAGAACTAAGATCTCAATTCGCCTTAACAAAAGTAAAGTCACGTTGCAGATGTAAATTGCTCGACTGTCATTTTACATTCCCAATTTGTGAGCTATTTGAATATTTTCTCGTTTCCTGGACGTTAATGGATTCTGCAAAAAAAAACCCCAACAAATACTGTAGTTAATGTTTTCATTAAGTCTATCTTGATAAAAGGAAGGAAGCACTCAATTTCGACTGAGGTTTCCTGGAAAATTGTCTCAGTTCTTTGTTAATGAAGATGCCAGTTGCTAGCATAAAATCAATTTACTTCTTTTTGATTTCTTTTCTAATTTACTAAAAACAAAAAGTAAATCAAAAAGTGGAAAAGTAAATTCAAACACCCTGTAGGTTTGATTATAAAACGTGATAACTTGGATGAATAGTAAAAAGGAACCAGATGGGCTCCCAATAAAAGACAATTTCTAAACGGTGCGTACTTGTTATTGGCGCTGAGGTAGTTTCTAATTAATATACGGTTACATCATTCCAGAAATGGCGCTGATGCCAGATTACATTTTTGTTGCATTTGATTTTTAAGATAAAAATACCTCCAGTTTTGTACACTTGATCTGCGAAACTACATAAATATTCTGTTTGTTGTGTCACAACGTATGGCATTCGTGCAGACATCTTTACTTGCTGTAAATAAATCGGCATCGGCTTTTGTCTGTAAATGTCAAAATGAATTTTATCAATCCTTCTGTAAAATAATACTGATAGTAGAAATCCCAATGAGGGTTGCTCTCATCTTGTGTAATCTCTTTCTTTCCCTGCAGAATTTCCGAGGACAGTAACAAATTCACATGTTTTTGTGTAATTTTGTTTTTGGGTTGGATTTTTCGCACCCAGGTACACACTGAGCGAAACATTTACATTCACATAGAAGTGGCTTTCTCTCAACGACTATCCCTATGTGTCTGAGGAAAGACCAATCCCATTATTTTTGAATCGATCATTGGCCACTCTTGCGAGGAGGACTTAGATAAATTGACTGTTGAACAATATTCCGCGAATTTTCGGTCACTGGGAAACCACCTTTGAAACGTAGTGAAAATATTGTAAATTTCTAACCAGCGAATTTTTGGTCACTGGGAAACCACCTTTGAAACGTAGTGAAAATATTGTAAATTTCTAGCCAGCAAAGTAACTTTTTGTACACAACTTGAAAAACGACGTTTTTTTGAGTAGCAATAAGTCTGCCGTAAAATAAGAACGAGCACCTCTAGATTATGTAACGTATGTTATCTTTTCCCAGAACTACTTTCCCTGTGTGGTACACGTTCTTTTATGTATGGTTTCTTCACGTAATTACTCGCATTCCTGAAACGAATCGGGTGGCCAGCTCCCACTCGCCTTCAGAAGGAAGTTTAGTAAGATGGTTAATTTGCCTTATTAGCATGTGAAACGATGTCAGGCGATGATTGAATGCTATCTTTGGTGTCGTGAGCGACGTTTGGTGTGCAAAATAGCGTTACCCTAGCGTTATGTGTTGCACAAAATTGCAAGGTAACAAATATTACCTTCTCAGGGATCACTTGGTGTGATCTAAATCCTCCTTCTTTGGAGAGTTATCAGTGTACCCACAAGGCTTCTTCAATCAATTTAACGCCAACACCAGAACTCTTTGGTCAGCGTTCCACGTTTAAGGGTTCAGTATATTCTTGCACGAGCTCTGATGCTTCGTTCTTTAACATGTGAAAAGAAATAGCTGGTTTAGATTGGTAACTTTGACAGTTTCATCGCAATTAAAGTTGACAAGATTCATTAAGAGAAGCTTGAAGCGAGCAAAGTTCTAAGCCTGGAAAAGTCGTCCTATTGAATCGCTACTCGTGTAACATGGTCGTTTCAACGTGACAAAAGTCCGCTTTACCCTCGGATTTCTGCCGGTCATTGACATCTTGTTAAATTAAGCGGAAATCCACTTGTTTAGGTTTGTCAGCTGTTGTCTTTACACAAAACCTTCATCCAACATTAAAAAGTTGCTCAAGGCGGGAATGACAAAATTTGCAATTCGTTCATAGGATCTTCGGAAAGAGGTGCCCTGTATTCAGAAATACCACCATTTTGTCGCAATATGTTGGGTGTGCACCCGTCTGCTTCCCCAGACCAGGACAACGAGTTGTATTTGTGTCCTGTCAAACTGATGAAGTCTCAAACAGACAGATAACCATCGCTCTTACACTAAATTTTCTTAGCAATTAGCAATTTTCTCCCGGTCAGGGAAAAGTCAGGGGAATTTGAAAAAATGTCAGGGAATTTTGACCATTTGACCGATGTCAGGGAATTGTCAGGGAATTTTGTGAGGAAATTGTCAGGGAATTTTGTGATGTCTTGTCGGGGAATTGTCAGGGAATTTTGTCATGACATTATTTTTAGATTAAAACTTCCATCATATGATAAGGGCTCTACCTAGGTTGTGTTTATGTAAATGCCTGCTTGGCAAATATAAACTCAAGGTCTACTGATTATTACTTTTGAGGCAATAGCGTTGTGTTGTAAATAAGCCTTTCTAAGTTCTCAAGTAACTGAGTCAACGCCAAAAGAGTTGGTTGTTTCGCCTGGATGGATGAGTCCGGATATTGAAAGCACTGTGTTAATGAAGGAAAGGCGAGAGGTACATAAACATTACCACCATTAGATTATCTATTCTAGAACATTTTGTGACACTTACGAAGGGGTAATGTACAATGTGATACATATTTATTTAGGAGTGAAATAAAAAGTCACATTTTTTCAGACTGACACGGTACCATTCAGATTGGTCTGTTGTCATAAATGTTAGCCATGACCATCAATATTTTGAGAACTAGACTTGTTGCGACAAGCAGTACACAGGGCGGGGTGGTATTCAAATAAAAGGTAAGGTACTTTCACCATGCCATTACCTTCAAAAGTGAACTTTTGTACTTGTGCAAAACACATTCAATTTCTTCATCAGATGTTCTGTGGATAAAAAACAATAGCTCAAACATTGCTATGTACCTACTTGATATCAGTACAGTCTGTGACTTTTCATGCATTATCTTAGTGTAATTCATTCCTGAGCTTTTGTGAAAGATGTAATATGTAATGTGAAACTTTTACATTACCAAGAATGTTGATGTTGAAAGCAATGCAACCAGAATAAGGAGATGTGGAAACAATCTTCCGCATTAGGAGTGTATAATATAGTCATTCCCTTGTGAATGTGTAACATACACAATTCCACTTCCTTTCTCAGTAAATCAATGTTATTCACTAAATATCCCTCTGGGCTTTCCATTTGTTCCATATTGCTCCTGTCGCAATTGATATCTCCTGTTCTGTCCTCTTCATGCAGTGACCACTCAGCTGCGATGAACTTTCAGTTAATATCACCGCATCTTTTTATTTTCTACATAAAAACAGGCAGAAGTTTAAACTAGAAATGTTTAATGTTGGAAATCACAAAGCGTATGGTCTCACAAAGGAATACTTCAACATGCAATGTTACCCAACATGTCCATAGTTTCTATTTTGCTGCACGTCGCTCTGAAATTTTATAATTTTGAAACTGTATTGTATCAAAACCATTTTGAAAGTTATTTTGAATCAAACAAAGAAATCAAACAGCTAATTCACTCAATTATTTTACAGTAATTTTTTAATTTTATTTAGAATATTACATTATCTGCTGTCGAATCAACGGTTAATAGAATTTTAGTTGAAATCAGCACTGAATATTATTGTTAGGTTTATGTTGTCGAGCTGTGGCACTGTTTTTTTTTTTTTTGACGTTTGAAACTCGAAAACAATTTTACCTGTTGCATCGGCTAGCAATGATTGTTTTTAAAGAGACTTGATGAAAATAGATGACAGTGTAAAATAATATTAGCTTACACTGGATGAATAATACGTACAGGGTACAGATATGATCTGCAATAGAATCGTCTTGCAATGGCTTAGCCATACACCTGTGTAAAAATCATTGATTCGATTTAAAATTGCTTTTATGGCTATTCTATTCAATGAAATTTCACTTTCGAATTAGGAATAGCTTAACACTGGCGATATTTATCTTTCTATGAAATATCCGTAGCCGAGTTTATTTCAAAAAAATAAATCAATTTGCTGATGATATGATTGCCTTATTTATTGAAAGGGCATTATCACCGACAAGAGCTGTGCTTATTACGAGGTAGTTCGCATCACGCCCACTTAGGTATTATTAAATCGGACATTAGTCGGATTAATACATGCAATTCGCGAATTACACCAGATGCAACAACATGTAAGCAGAAACTGATCGGATTAGTCCTCAAACTGAAAACAGCAAGTACGCACAGAAGTACAAAGGCGCATGGTAGCATGCAGTTGCGGATTCATAATATCAGTTTCCATGACTGTAGCCAAGATAACCCAACAAGAGTCACAACTTTTGGTTCTCTCAACCTTTAAAGATCCATCTAAGTTATATGGAATTGGCAACTCGATAAGAATGACATTTGTCTGTCTTCTCATACCAGCCTTGTTCCAATCTAATTGCATTTTGCTGTTACAGTAACCTGATTGTCACCGTGACGTAAGACACAGGTAGGGCATTGATATTGAATCGAGACACGTTAGGAGACACCGGGGAGAACAAGAACACGGTTATTCCTGCCTGAAATTTCTTTTTTCCTAACAAGAAATTAGATTGTTAAGTCATTCAGATGAACATTTTCGTCGAATCTCCGAAACCGAATCAACACGACCACCGAGTAATTTGATTGCATAAAAGGTAGATAATTATTACTAAATTCTGTTATTGATTCTGATATTTATTGAGAGGAACAGAGAAAAATCTGATACCATCTCATTTAGAGCTCTCTGTACCTTGACGTAACCGTATTGATCGAAGTAAAATAAAAGTAGCAGAGAATGACTAAAGTAGACCCAAGGCAGACGGTTCTCTTTCCTTTTTAAAATTTAACATGGACTCAAAATAGAAAATTCCAGTCAAGCTTTTAACTAACAATATTTTTTGTGAAGAATCTGTAGATTTTACGTTGCGTGAAGAACGGGTTCAATTATGCAAGCTGTGTTCAAAATCGAATGTAAACGTCAATACCGATCTAATCGAGTTTTTTACGATAAGATCAATCATACCTTTTAAGCTTGAACTTACATCAGACAAACTACAGCAAAATATATACAGCAAAAAATGCGTACAGTGGAAATAGTACCTTTTGTGATCTGTTCTGATGCCTTCCTGACTGTGCTAAGTTAATATTTGGTTTGTCAGTCTGAATCTTTAACACCTTTACACAGTAGTACTCTTTTGATTCTAGAAATTATCCAAGTCCAAAAAGTGAAATGATGCACAAAACAAACTTCACTTAAAAGTCTCCCAAGTAGCACATGTCAACTTAGCACTGTAGTCAGGGCATCAGAGTATATCACAAATCATCCTGGGTTCTATACCCATGAGAGGCAATTTCTTTTTTGCTGAATTTATTTTGCTTCAGTTTTTCCGATGTAATTTAAAATGTAAAATTTGATCTGATCGTGAAAAACTCGATTAGTTCTGGATGGATTATTTACCTGCAGAGTTTTGACAAGTAACACTTGTCACGATTAAGGACTGTGTAAAACACGGAGCTCAGTCGCACCTTCTGACACATGTCACAGTGTTGAATACAAAGTGTCCTTTACACTGGGATATCAAGAAGATAAAAGAATAACTTAAATTGATATCATTGCTGTATCTTCAATTGTTTGAATAATATCATAAAACTCAGAGTTAAGAACAGAATTATTCTACTCTCAATTCACAATTTCACACTCAGCGTGGTCTGTAGTTGTAGATTTTCAGAAATGATAAATATCAATCCTCAAATCTTTTAGTCTGGTATAACTCAGAAAAGTTAGGTGCTGTTGGGGATGTATCGATAGTATTTCTTGGAAATCCCTTCCTCAGATGGATCGGTAAGTCCAGATTGGACCAATGAAAGATAAACCCAGAGTATTTGCTTCGAGAATGAGTACCTCACTGTGACAAACCTTTCAGTGATGCTGCATGTTTTTCTGCAGTTTGCGACTCGTACATCTTGAAATGGTTATTGAGATATAAGTGACCATTGGCTTAGTTCGGGGATTATCTTCACTTTCTCGGAATTGCGTTATTTCTCCTGACGTTTTTTGCTGAGTGGACCAGACGTAAAAACCTCTCCTTCTAGCCCGCTGCATCATCGTTACTTACGCTTTGTCCCTCTGTGTTTCCCGCCTCGTAGGTCGCACTATTAGGTTTGTCTCAATTGCTAAGGAATCACTATCATCTGAACCATATGTTTCTGCCCAGTGCTACAGGCCAAACATGGCATGATACTTTAAAGTCTTTAAAGTCCCTGATCTAGTCTATATTTGGAGGTTTCAATATTAGAAATTGCAGATTAGATAGAATAAAATTATGGCTAAGATAAGCCTTTTAATGAAAAATTAAAGAAACTTTACAAATTTCACTGTTTTGAAAGTTATCAATGAGACAAATTTAATTACAGAATGTCACATGTACAATGTATGAGGATTAGGATTTACGATACAGTTTAAATTAATTTTGTTCTTGTGATCACAAACGAAACATTAAATCCAGAATTGATGTCAACTGAAACTAACGGAAACTCAGGGCCAAAGTTCGCTGTAAAAAATAGTCTCATTTACATTTGACATTGAGAAAAAAAACATTTAACGACAGAAAGAGAGGTTTGTACCTGTTGACCCATCTCGTGGATGTTTTAACCATTCTTAGTTCATTCATTTTACCACAAATCTGCAATGGTACGCTTTTATCTGTGGAAGAGTCGAGGGCCGTGCAGCTGAGACGATCATATGGAAATGAGTCTATGTGAAGAGACAAGTCCGTCGAAAAGGAACTTGGCTAGAAGGCCTTTTAGTGTTACGCGAGGACCGAATAATTTACTCAGTGGATTTGTGCGAAACCAAACCTCACACGAGCTCATTTAATCCGCAGAATGGAATCATTTATCTTTGTGGGAATTCAATTCACATTTACATCACATGAGTATCAGTTTCGACCGTTTATTGTGTTGATACCTTTATGGCTTTCTGGAGGAATCGTTTGATGTATTCCCGGGACATAACTTTATTTTTTCTTGTCTTTAAAACAGCACCAGTCTCTGTCTGAAACAAGTTTTGTTCTGTCATTTGTCTTAAGTTTTGAAATCCTCTGGAAACATGGGGGTCAGCTTTTAAACTAATTAGGTGATTTGGGGATTGCCCTTAATGTAAATCTAAATCCTTTTAAGAAACATAATGTTTACAAATGTCTGAAGGGGATTAGTCGCAAGGCTAGGGGCATACATTTTATTTGGTAGACGAACTTTCCCTCGAGACTGAATTTGGTAAGAAGCTTTGAGAGTTGAAAGTGCATTGCTATTTGGTTAGAAATTGCGGTCATTTAGACTTTCACATTGACACGCAAAATTATCTTGAATTGTCACTTCTGGCTAGGGATTTCTATTTGATCAGACTGGAAGAAAAGGAAGTGTTTTTCACTTCAGAGCCACATGTAAATGTTAGATCTACATAGAGTTGACTTGCCTACCAAACTAAAGGTCAGCAAAATGACTTCTCAGCAGTAAGACAAACATGACTGCACGGAACAAATGCAAAGCAGCTTAAGACTGTTAAAGTGCAGCTACAATATTTTGTGACACTGGCCAGCAGTGGAAAAAATTTAATTTCAAATTATTTCACAGTAAGATTATTTCATTTGGCATTGAGGGAATTACCTCATTGACTTATTCCAAAAATAATGGACTCTCATTGCACAATGCCAAGACGTTGGACAGTCGTGTGTTGTCAGACAATCGTGTTTTTTTGATTTTGGTTTTGAATTCATCTAATTAGTTGAAATGGACAAATGCTTCATGGATAGTGGAATCTAGTATCTGTGAATAGTTGTTTATTCACACATAGTGTATTCAACTATCTGTGGATAGTATAAATTCATTTTTCACTGTCCATGTAGAGTGCTCATTAATTTTGAACTATCCATGTATTGTACAAAATCACCATGTTACTATCCACAAATAGTGAACCGATCTATGAATAGTGCAAATTAAAATTTCACCTATCCATGGATAGTCAATTCCACTGTCCATGTGCAATTAGATGAATTAGTCTAATTCATTCAATTTAGCCAGATCGAAAACCAAGTTCGAAAAAACACGAATGATTTAGCTGTCTTTGTTGAAGGTAGCAACTTTTATTTTGTCGCGCACGAGTGAACACTGGAAAGAATTTTGTTTGCAGATGTTCCTTCCAAACAGCGATTTTGAAGAAACACATTCTGAAAAGCCACAAGAAGGTTCCCAAGAAAACTAAACAGTAAATTGTTACGTGTCTTTATTTTCGTGATAAAACTTCTTGTGAGTCGTTCTACACACAATTGCCTAGATTCAAGTTGAAAGGACCTAGATTGTTAGTTGATTCCTTTGCTGTACTGAATCTGCGTCTGCGTAGTCGTCTACACTTCAAGATCGATCATGCAAAAAAGGACAGATCCCACAGGGCTAACTCACTGTTAACAAGATCTTGTATTATTGTAGTTGTTCATGTCTGTATATTGAAATTGTCACAAATGAAATGTTCCGCAAAATATCGACTGTAACCGTAGCACCAACATCTATTACACGAACCCCTTTCTGAATGATATGTTTATCATCCATTTTCAATGTGTAAAACGTCCCAATATTTGTAGATGCAGGGTTCCCACTTGCACTGGAAAACCTGGAAAAATGAGACAACTTTTTCCAGTCAGGGAATTTTGAAAAAATGTCAAAAAGTCAGGGAAAAGTCAGGGAATTTTAAGTGAGTCAGGGAAAAGTCAGG
>JBCAUG010040006.1:0-24036 GCA_038406175.1 Haplosyllis leylae | reverse complement strand
AAGGTCCAGACCAAGATCCTGGCACAACACAGCCAGAGGGTAATTCCACCCACTTAACATTCCCCAGAGGGGGGGGCGTGCGTCCCTGGCGCCCCCCCCCTAGATCCGCCAATGAAAAGGGTGAGTAAGGAACAAGTAACTTCAATTACCAAACAGCAAGTGAAAATTATTCATAAAAATATTTTTTTTTGTCCGCCAGAAAAAATCAAATCCTTTCTGCTTGTGGATGATTTGATCTGTTTTAAAACAGAACCCGCTCCTCCGTTCTCCACCGAGCACAGCTCCATTCCTCCCATATGGTTCTATTACAGAAACATTCATTATTTAAAAGCTACTTCACAGAGGTAATAGCTATGGAACTTAAGGCAAGGGGTGGATGCGTGACCTCTTTCTTCCTATTGCCCAAGCCATGTATTCACCAGGTGGATATTTAATGTATTGCTTCCTAGTATTAACTTCTTTCACCACCTTGGATGTGTTTCATTTTCTACCATTCTTGTGTTAAGTGTTTGCATGAATAGGTTGTGTAGGTGATGCCTTAGACCTGATTTAGTTTTCCTCAAATGGAACAGAAATTCAGAGAAAATGATGAATCATTAAAGCCTGAATTAGGGTCAACAAAATATCTCTTATGTCAGTGCCTTTCTGGCACATCTTGGTCTCTTACACAAGAGATAGGAGGTTGGATATTCTCTCTTGTAAAAATATTCTACAAATCCTGAAGCTTCTTTAAAACTAATTGCAGAAAACCCCACTGTGTTTCGGGACTGGGAGAGTGACCACGAACTGAATGTGACATGTCCTACTGTTCACCAACATTTTTGGTTTTGGTATCTTAGCTTCCCATGGATTTACACAGGGTGAAGGTGGTATGTCTTACCTCCCAGCACATCAGTGAGAATAGGTACTAGGAATTCAGGAAGATGTTTCAAACAGCTACTTTGTGTGGTTAAACAATTGTTTAGCTTTTATTAGTGTAAATTTCTCAGAACACTGGGAAGTCAGATGTGTGTAAGAATGACCATTGGGAAGTAAGACATCATGCATCCACCCTGTGTAATAGTTAGGTAGTAGGATGTTCCTCCTCCACCAGTCAGTATGATGTTAGTTCTCCGCCCTGTGTGTAGGAATATTGGTCAGTAAGACATCTTGCCTCCACACTCTGCTCAATACAGTCTGTGAGTGTAGGCATCCAGATATATATGTGATCCCCTTGTTGTTCCTTTGTAATATACGTGAGTGGGATGGGATCTAACCAACATATATCTCAACAAAAACAATCGGTCTAACAGCTTCACAGAGCAACAAATAATGGCAAATATATCCTGCACCAAGTCATTCTGTCAAGATACATTTCATGGGAATATTTCCCTTACATTTAAAATGTTAAAATAGACCTATTGACACGAGTTGAAAAGGTTTATCGCAAAATATTAAGATATGGCAGATGTAGGTCTTCATCTATTATAATGATAAATCTAAGGATTGGTCTGTATATGGATCGAAAGGCTTGGCTGCCATGCTCAGTACCATGAGGTCAGCTGTTGTTACACCAGAGGTGAATCTGAGGAATCCATGAACCAGACAAGTGAAGGATCTACCCTTATATCACCAGAAGTCCGACACGGGCATTAGTGGCCCCACAAAAGGACTTATGTTCGCCGCAAATTGTTTTTTTAAAAAGGTTCCGTCTGCAAGTGTGTTCGAATATTTTTCCGTCTGTCCATCACAAAACTCAGTCCTGGAGAGCCACAATAGAAAGGCCAACCAAAGTGAATTCTATAGAGGCTTTCTGGACCTTAAAATTACTTTAAATTAGATAAACAGCTGGTCAGTCATGGGATTATCACAAATAACAAATTATTTTGTGATAATCCACTCCGACCAGTTATTTATCCATTACATAATTACACGCGGCTAGGGGAGGGGGCTGGGATGCACCTAGTCTACTTGTGGGGAATAATTTCAGTCCAATCACCGACAGCCTCATTCTGAGAATAACAGCACAACATGTTGGGAACTAAAAGGTTTGTTTTTTTACTCAAATGTGTAAAATTCAAATGAATCAAAATGAAAGGGGCAGGTAGAGCTTTTTCTGAAAATAATGCATTGGTTGTTTGCCAATATGTCATGGATCTGAAAATGTGGAATTTCATTGAAACAGGTTCCTTTTTCAAGATTTCTCATCTGCAGCATAAAGATTCTACATTGATGATCAAAGCCAATCTAGTTTTTCACGATACACATTTCTGTCAGATTATCTGACAAATTATAGTTGCACAGAATAAAATAAATTTCGTCAAAAATTGCCCCCATGGGGTTTGAACCCACAACCTCCTGATCATCACTCTAATGCTCTGACAACAGAGCTAAGTTACTATTTTAGTTGTGTGTGTGAATCATAAAGGCCTTTACAAAGTCATGCTCTATTGATTCTAGAAATGAACAAAGCACAACATGTGAAGTGGTGCATCAAACAAACAAAGCTCACTTCAGAAATCTCCTGCCCAACAGATTCCTGCCTAGCTCAGTTGGTGGGGAATTAGAGTGATGATCAGGAGGTCATGGGTTCAAACCCCGCTGGGGGCAATTTTTGACGAACTTTTTTTGTTCTATACAACAATTTGACAGAAAATGCGTCAGATTTCCTTATCGTGAAAAACCAGATTATGACTACAATGTGGAATTTGTAAAAGTTTTAACGGAGCTATTCCAGGTGCCACAGACGTAAGTCTCTAAGATTGTGGTCCTTATTGGGTCATCTTTATCCAAATCAGATCCTTTCGCTTATGTCGGACTCATCTCTGTGAAATTGATTACATCAGGACTACGTCTTTTTCTCATCCACAAAGAGAGGATAATTGAAAGAATTAATTGATGTAATTAGGACATATTCCAGGTTAATTAGAACCAGGTCAGTGGTCTCGAATTAGTGAGGATCTTCTTGTCTGAGAAATCCCGAGTCCAACATTCATCGGTTAGATTCCCACTAAAAAGGCCTAATCACATTCTGCGATTTTTCTGAAGGCGACTGCTTTTTATTTTCCACAACTAATGGGCTGTGTAGGATTTAGTTTCATTGTCAAAATAAAAGCTACACAAGCATTTACATTCAATCCCATGTAACCCATTTGATGCAATAAAACAGAAAGTCCTCCTGCGTGACCGCAAGAGGCCTACTGCTCGTATATATTGTAGCCTGTAAAGGTGGATGCCCCTGTCCAGTTGGGGGGGGGGGCGAGTACTTCCCTGTCCAGTCCAGGGGTACCCCTCCCTGAAAGGACCAGTGACAATCGCAATCGTGCCATGTGAACGGGCCTTAAGAGGATGATTCCTTGTTCCGGATGCAAGGAATTCTACACAGAGATGGTATTCTGTTTCCTTTGATTTTATTTCCAGTTTTCTACTAAATTGGGGAAATAATCATCCACTACAAACAATACATAACAGGCTAAAATGTCCCAAATACGGAAGAAAATTGAAACACATTTCTATCAGACATAACCGGGACCATCGAAATGACGCCCATCTGAGGGCGCCACTTGTCGCGAGCGATGAAAGCTTTCAAGCTGATAAAATGACAGATTTCTTGGTATTTCCTTCAAACAATCATACTTGTTTATTTCTATAAAACGTACATTATAATAAATACGGTAAACAATATGTTGTTTATGTTGACAACACAATCAGATATATGTGGCGCTTCTGTATTTAGCAAGTTGTGACGTTTATCTGTCTATTTCCATTTGAGTTTTTCGGAAATACAAATCTTTTAGAGTACGCCATGATTGGCAAGTTACTCTACATTAGCCATTTTATATTTCTCTACGATTAATTCTGTATTTCTTTTCAATTAATTTGAAAAGAAAAGCAACTCCCAAACACCGTAATCAAATTTATGTAAAAAATTTAATGTCTTTTAATGTCAGCTGTAAGATTCTTGTCTGAATTTACATTTTTTAACAATAGACTTTTATCTTCAGGAACAAATATTTTCAAGAAAAAACAAATGTCTCGAATGAAAAAAAGAACTTTTAAAAATTTAAACAGTATCACGTTCCTTTTGCCTTACAAACAACGTTTTGAGAGGTTGAAAGTGTTTCAAGAGATTGGGTTACGGTTTTCGACGAAAAAACTAAAACCAATCTTGAAAATTGACTTGCACCTTTTCAAACAAAGCTCCGAAGGCAAAGCTTTTACTTGAAATAATGAATTAGAAAGATGCAAAGAACATATTGCTGACTGTCTGCTATTTTGAAAATACAGATGGTGCCTGATTTGGCAAATATAACATAGGGTTAATTTCCGAAAATCTCACAATTAAAATAATCAACCTGACAGTAACAGATTCATTGCCATAGCAACGCACGAATCATTACAGTTTCAGCGACAACTGCAGTAATTAACTGATTACACAGTCTGATATAATCACATCTATAATTTGCCAGATAGAATAATTTTTAAATTCTAGCCATTATCATAAATGTAACAAGATATATTTACAATTTTCTATCGCTTTTCTGCAGCCATCAGTGCTTGGAATTTTCGGGGACAAGGGTAAAAAATAGCCTAGTGCTCCTTAGTTCAGTCTATCATTTTTGCTTCCCTTGGAAGCCGCCATGATGCTTCTAGAAGCTCTTCTCTGATTTGTCAATCCATTACATCCCCAATCCCAGATCATTGTGTAGTTACAACTCTTCTGATTGGCTACAGATTGAAACCACGTGTTTTCTGTGTGATTCGCTCACTAATACACGTAATACTACTCAGCGTTTATGACACAGTAATGTTGTCACAGTAATGCGTAATATTACAATTGTTTTAATTTCATTGGTCAAAGAATCCTATATTATGTTAATGTGTGCCACATGTTGATAGTCTCTTTCTGATTGGCTGCCATCTCGTTCCAGTGTTCCAGTTCTTTTCCACGAACAAACATGAAGGATCCAAGAACAACTCTTCCAACAGGCTTATCTGAAAGGAAGGTACGTTCCACTTTAATGTTTAAATAAAATTTGGTCCAATTAGAATCACTTGACATGGAAAGGGTCTCAAGATTGCTTGGTACCAGCCATCAAGACAGTTGTTTGAAAAACTGTTTTCATTGCGGGAACAATTAGTTATTTTTTATGGAAGATGTTACCCATTTTTGTTACAGATAAAAAAATTCTGTTAAATTCGACGTCGACCAGAAGATGGTGATAGTGAAAATTAGGTGTTCTCCGCTGGTGTTGGCTTTGAGTACAAAGCTGATATCAACAGCTTTTGCAACTAAAGTACACTAAGGCAACCAGTACTCCTGGCCTGCATCAGGAGTTTAACGTTTTTACCCACCTTTAGAGGTTGTGAGGCTCTGCATGGCTGTGATAGTAACAGAGGCAGTGTCCAAGGAGTTGGCGGGTAGTTTGAAGTTGAAAGACTCGTGGAAGGTCGGGGAGTTGGACTTCCGCACAACATCCGTCTTCTTCGTCTTCTGCGGTTTGTTCTGCAGCAGGAAACACACTTTCACGTAGTAATCACCTGCAATATCAAAGAGAAACACCTGAATTACCTGAACATCAAAGAGAAACACCTGAATCACCTGAAACATTAATGAGAAACACCTCAATTACCTGAAACATTAATGAGAAACACCTCAATTACCTGAAACATTAATGAGAAACACCTGTATTACCTGAACATCAAAGAGAAACACCTGAAATAACTCGGAGACACAAATATCATCGCCAGGTGGATACTGTATGAAATAAATGCTACCACCAGAGGGAGACTGTTGTGAATTCTATCCAGCAGTAAAAAGTAGAGCGTTTTGTAAAAACCTTCCATGAACTCAACCTGGGGCCAGAATGTCAGACACCCCTGATGGACAAAAAACTCACCAATCCTAAATAGTGACTCTATTTCAGATGGTCATCAAACAGATAATGATTCTCACCAACTCTAGATGGAGACCCTGTTTGATACTCACCACCTTTAGATGGTGACTCTGTTTTCTTGAAGTTTTTCCCGTCGAATATTCCGACAGTGAGACGCTCCATGTTGTTGTTGTACGACAGAGCGATGTGCAGTTCACCCTTCTCTTCCGACGTCGTCTACAAGTACAGAAGGGTCAGCGTCTACGTTTGCTTCAACGTAAATGTAAAGAAGGGTCCCAATGTTGTTCATTGCATTTCATATGGACGAGAACAACACAGAAAGTTGAGTATCTGAACGTTTAAACCTTTTTTTCAGGTCACAATTCTCACCTCCGAGACTTCTCGTTCAAGATCTCGCCAGATGACGACTCTCTCGTTGTCGTCGTACGCATGCGCTTTGAGTGGGTAGAGGGCGTGACCAATCACCTGGTGTTTCTTGTGCCTGTCGACGTCATACACCGTGAGACGCAAGACGCGCTCCTCCATCGATTTACTCGACACCTGAAATCAGCAGCACCCGCGTCAACTCGTGTACGCATGCTCTCCGCATGTCATTTGTCCTGAGAACATCACTACGCCAAAACATGGTCAGTTTACATAATTGGGCTCACTGACTGTGATTTAGTTTTTTTCAGAGTGTAAACACAAAAAAGGACAATGTTTTGGCTACTTCGAAAGCCATATTTGATCTCATGACACTGTTGGACTCAAAAATGTTTGCGGGAAACGAACCTGGAAAACGAAGGACTCCTCGAACTTTGGGTTACACGTCTTCTTCTTGAACTTAGATTGTAAGTATCTCCTCTCGTCCGGCATCAGGTAAATTCTGTGAGAAATGACACAAACCAGTCAATGTTTTGTTTTAAAATTCAATTTAGTAGATGTATCTTAAATTGCAATATTAAAACTTGATTTAAGAGAGATAAAACAGGATTGAAATCATTGGTAAGGTCATTTAAAGTCAAGAATCTGTATTCAGTGAAATTGTGATGAGAGCCATTCAGTACTCCGGAGGGTGGACTAGGGTCGGATCTCACATTGGAGGAAGGACCTTAAACATGGAGCCTCCCTGGATGGTGGACTCTTACCTGACGAATGGGTCACACCCATTGGTGTTTCCCAGCACCCTGGAGGGCAGGTTCTTAGCTTTGATGAGCGTCACTGTCAGCTTCTCAGCCTCGTTCTCGTACTCTACGGCGAACCATAGACGTCCCACGTGATCATCCGGGTACTCATAGTCGTCGTCCACGTCCGCCATCTTGTAGAGGGAGGGGTCAATAGTGCCCAGGGCGTATACACCTGAAAATATAAAGACGGCAAATTGTGAACACACTTGAAAAATGAAAAGTTCCTATTCTTTGTACCCAAGTGTTAATATAGGGGCAACGTCCACTGTGATGAGAATTAATCAAAGTGCAGCTGATCCACTCTCCTGAAACAGACTTTTTTCATTATCAGGCATTTCTACAGCAGGCCATAATTTGTGGCGAACCTAAAGGGGGGCCCATCTGGCACCCCCCCCGAACCGATATGTTCTCAGTTTTGGATTTATTTTTTGCAAAAGGCTTGGCGCTCACTTCTGGATCCGTCTCTCGTAATGAATCATATCCTATGGACATTCTATGCACAGATTCACACAGTTTTCGTGTTCTGTGTTTCCACACATGAAGCGTGATGGTTTTGAAAACAAGTATTTAACATGAAGATTCATTTGTTTATTTATGATGACATTTGTGCCTAAGTAACTTGCGTAGATAAAAACATGTTGATAATTCAATAATCATACCGTATTTGGTGACCGTGTTCATGGAAATATTCGCCTACGAATGTTGTATCATTTTCGTGATGATATTTGTGGCGAGACACAAAGCCGCGCGCAAGAAAATGTAAAAGGTAAAGGACCAATGATTTCACACTGCAAGTTTTCTTACCAGTCAGTCGGGTGTTCTATTTTTTTGAAGTTGGAGGGGAAGGATCTGTTGCAGCTGATAAATGCTTCATTTTAATGGAGCAGCACGAGTAGCAAATATTGAGTAACAGCGAATTATGTGATAATCCCGCAGAGACCACTACAGACTCACTGTCAAGAACGATGTTCATCAATGTTGAAAAAGATGGAAAAGGTTTATCATTGTCTTTAGTGAATGATTAAGTTTGATTACTAAGATAATAAACGCATGCGTAGACGCTGGATGATACTGCGTCTCATTACTGAGACAATTGAGTTTTTTTCAAAAGTCTTTACAGTAATTACTGTAATTTCCTAGACTACTAATAGTGTACCATAACAAGTTGATTAATTGATATCAGTCATCAGTTTTTGGTCAACTAAAGTTGGTACACTAAAAGTAGTACTGCTGAATTAATGGTAATGTTACTGTAAATGGGCCGACTATTTTCAGTACTGCAACTATAATTGGCATTATCATTGTTGGTGAACTGATTTTAGTTCCAAACTAATTTCAGTTTACCAACTATTTTCAGTTGTACCATTTGTGAAATTGATTTGTGAAATTACTGTAATTACTGTAAAGACTTTTGAAAAAACTCGACTATACGCGTGCGGAGACGCTGGATGATATTAGTACTGCGTCTCTGGTCTCGCTGTCAAATCTCCTGCACGCAATCTCATTACAGCTGTCTGACACACGACCTCCGGGGGGGGGGGGGGTTATCCATCCAGATTTTAAAAGAGACAGGCTAGGATGCCTAATAAAAGGACTAACATATTGTTCAATATTATTCAAAAACCAATGTTTAACCACAAGTTTGTATTCTGCTGCTGTGACACCCGCATCTGAGAGATTTTGCCTGTCTGTTAATAACGGGGGTACCCCCTAGTCCTGTCACTGGTCCTGTCCCTGGTCCTCTCTTTGGAGGGGTACCCCCTAGTCCTGTCACTGGTCCTGTCCCTGGTCCTCTCTTTGGAGGGATACCCCCTAGTCCTGTCACTAGTCCTGTCCCTACTCCTGTCTTTGGAGGGGGTACCCCCCAGTCCTGTCCCTGGTCCTGTCTTTGGAGGGTTACCCCCTAGTGCTGTCACTTGCCCTATCCCTGGTCCTGTCCCTGGTCCTGTCTGTTTACAGCGTGGGTACCCCCTAGTTCTGTCACTGGTCCTGTCTCTGGTCCTGTCTTCAGAGGGGGTATCCTCTAGTCCTGTCACTGGTACTATCCCTGGTCCTGTATTTGGAGGGGGTACCCCCTAGTTCTGTCACTGGTCCTGTCCCTGGTCCTGTCTTTGGAGGGGGTATCCCCTAGTCCTGTCACTGGTCCTATCCCTGGTCTTGTTTTTGGAGGGGTACCCCCTAGTCCTGTCACTGGTCCTGTCCCTGGTCCTGTCTGCTAACTGCAGGGGTACCCCCTAGTCCTGTCACTGATCCTGTCCCTGGTCCTGTCTTTGGAGGGGTACCCCCTAGTCCTGTCACTGGTCCTGTCCCAAGTTCGGTCTATGGGATGGGGGTGGGGTACCCCTCCTGTGACAGCACAGGGGTCCACTCCCTCCCCCACAGTTAGTCTACGCCTCGGGCGGTACGCCTCTTGCGGTCACACAGGAGGACTTTCTTGTTTAACCACGAGCACTGTCGTAATCAGTTCTGAGCGTAATCTAACGTTAAAGTGTCTTTCCGCACGTAACAACGGTTTTTATCTGTAACGTAATTACGAGTAATCAACCTGTCGTCATCTGTCATCGTGCGAACGTTTTACTGCTGATAAACACACTCATCTGCGCGACGTTACACTGATAAACATACTCATTTACACATCTGCAAACACTCTCAACATCTGCCATATTTCATCTGTATTAATAGAGATGTCAGAATGCAGCAGGAAGGCTCAGCGAGGTTGGTGACCTTTGTGCAGGATCAACAATGCTTTTCCAATGGAGACTCCTATCTCCAACTGTAACATTGCTCGCATCATTTCAATGTTGCCATGGATACTTACAGCATTACCAGTGTTTGGACATTTTTTACTGCAACATTGCCATTCCCTTAAAACTAGATCAAAACAGGGTGCCACCCGCAAATGACCAGTGTTTGTAATTCTACCACGCCGATGTGTGGTAAGGTGCTCTGAACTGTCATTTTTGTCAATGTAAGGTCTGAATCAACCTACCTTGTCATTCTAATGTTAACATATTGAGTTGGATTTCATTTTGCACTTTAAAAAATGTCTACTTAAAAACAAAAATGGCTTCTTAGATCTACTTGGTTAAAAGTGTAGTAGAATTCAAATAGACAACTCTACAAGTGGAGGGTTGGAATAAAACCTCGAATGGTGAGTTGAGAACTCACCCTCAACCCCGTGTAGCCCCCTTTGGGGGCTGGGGGTGTCGGGTGAGTTCTCAACTCACCATTTGAGGTCTTATCCAACCCACCACGCTGTATCGTTGTCTATTTTTTAATCCTACAAATTTGGCCAAAACAAACACGCAGAAAATGATATTCAAACAACTTGTTCCGGATTCTTTCATTAAGGATTTACTGTTTGAATAACAACTTCTGATTTACGATAATGGGCTGAAATGAATTTACTACGAAGTAGATTAATATGAACGATACATTTGTCGGACGTAATTAAAAACGCATTCATCACACAGACCTGACTGTGTCAGGGAACATTAATTAATAACTCGTAATGGTCCATTGTTTGTTCTGGATTAGAGACCAAGTTCCTACGTGATTAACGGAGTAATCTGTGTTAATTAATGAATCATGATGCACGACTGAGAACAATAATCACAGTCTGACATCCTGGTTTAACAAAGATTAATGTGAAGACAAAGTATGACGTATCTGCACCAGAAGCAAGACGAGGGAAGGGAAAGTTCTATTCTCGGTAGTGGCAGATGCATGATTACCCTCCGGGCGCGTTGTCCCCTTCCGTAAAGCTCTGTTCAAGACCTGTTCACACCGAGCGTCAACGTTACCGTCAACGTAAAAAATGCTACGTTGACGGGCAAATGACTATGCATCCCATTCTGCCCGTCACAGTGCCCGTCAGAAAGATCAAAGGTGCCGCCCGTCAACGTTACGTTGTGACGCTCGGTGTGAAGAGGCCTTTACACGTAACGTTTGCGTGTGCTTTTGCGTTTGCTTCAACGTCAACGTGTACATCAACTTTAACATAGAGTCAATGGTGACGCAAACACAAATGCAGAGAATTAGTTCCAGACCCATTCTCTGCATCACATGCACACACAAATGTCAAGTGTAAACACAATCACTTGTTGCCATAGAACCTATTCTTGTCGTTTGACGCACATGCACACGCAGACGTTACGTGTAAACACAGCTTAAGACCAATATTTTTCGATTTCATTTAGTGAAAATTGGTCAAATGCAGGGTTCGAACATTCCTCTGTCGGAAATATTAGACTCGCTACTGTTGATGTCAGTTCTGTTGTGGATACCGGAAACACGTGAACAGTGATTTCTGCGAGGCTTCTTTTGGCATTGGGTCCATTGTAACCATTGCAGATTTATCCATTACATTTCATGATTGAGCATTATGAATAGATATAATAGCTGTCATAGTTTTGAAAAAAAAAACGTAGCTTCACAAAGTCACTTAAGTCGACTAAATTAATAGATGGAAATGGATTTCTGAATGCTCTGAAAATCTCTCAGAATGCAGTGCGTAACATCGTTACCATTGTTTATCCTGAACTAGAGCAGCAAATACCAGCCACTCTGTGATTAATGAAGTATCTGGGTTGATGAATAGTCCAATGCATTGCTAAAAACAATAGTCACAAAAACAAAGTCTCCACCCATCTGTAATAGACAGATACCTCCACCCATCTGTACTGAAAGATGCCTTGTGAAGATGAGCAGTCACGACACAAGATACTCATCAAGATTTTGAGTACATTTTTCGAACTTATCGATTTCGCGCCTCAGTTTATGATGGAGTATCCGGATCATAAAAAGATTCCCTTCCTGCCTACTCCAGGTTACATAGAGTTTTGTAAAGGTCTGCGTTTTATTATTATTTTACAACAATAGCTTTCTACGATTCTCGCTTAGAGCCCATTTACATCTAGCGACAGCGACGCGTCTGCGACGTCGCTGCGACATCACTCCGAATCGGTTCCAAGCGACAGTGGCTGACGCTTGGTGTAACAGCACAGGACAGAATCCAAATGTTTGATTTGGGAGCAGCGGTGTTGCAAACGCTAGGTGTAAACGGGCCCTTAGAATTTGCTACCAGAATGTACTTCACCGTCAGTGTCCAATTTCGCTCATTTTCATGCATTTGTCAGGAAGCATTTGGTCAAAAAATAGGTTAGGTTCGGCACCATCGCCTTGGAAATCCTGGATCCGCCATTAACAGTAACAGATCCAGGTATCTGGCGGAGATCTGCTGAGTTTCTATTGGGTATGAAAGCAGAGATAATAACTTGCTTACGATTGAAATTTCCATTTTAGATCCTAACCAATATCGTCTGAACATTTCCTTGTTTGCGTTTTCCTGCAATTAATGTGATTTATCTTGTTTTCATTATCGTTGACTCCATTGCTGACTTGGATTAATTTTGTTATTCAGAAATCCATGTGACTTGTTTTACAAATTACAAGTTTATGTTCAAATTTCTGTTGTAAATTTTATTGAGAAAAAAAAACTCCCTAGATTAAGTTAAGTAAAAACAACAACATACAATCAAACAGGTTTATTTGCTCAAGGTCTCACCATGAGTTTATTTGCTGAAGCCCCAGAGGGACATAATATTCAGTTTATTATAAGTGCATTCTTTTTGGAAGGCAGCAATGTTGTGATGTCGCTTTGGGGAAGCACCCAGGGAATCCCTATAGTATATTTGCGAAAACACAAATAAAACTGTTTATTTGTGTGATCTTGGCTTTTTACACAAATATACAGTTTTATTTGTGTAAAAACAGCATGGTAACAGCCAATCAAAAGTAGCCGCTCCGCGCCGCTTATAATAAACCTGATTATGAATAATTACACTTCAGAAAAAATAACGACGCAGTAAATTGTGTTTCTGATTACGAAAAATGTAATCATTTTCGGAACTATATTGTTTTCAGTGAATCGTATTGTCTTTCTTGCCCGTTTCTTCTATAATAAAAATATTGCGTGACGAGCAGGTTGTTTACCTGAGGCAGGTGTGAAATCTTAACCGGAAGTGGAGACAGAGAGACGCTGCGTCCATCAGATCTCGTGACTCTGAGCCACGACTTGCGTTTCCTTGTTTTAACCTATGGCTTCCTGTCACAACAAATCAGAAAACATATCCTTAAACTGCAACCTGCGTTCAATGGTCAAAACATGGGTCCCTAAATCATATCCTGCGTTCCAAGGTATGCAACTTGTGTCCTTATGGCCCCCTCCTGAACCCCCTTCCCCCAAATCAGAACTCAGATAAGTGTTTAAACTGATTGGAGTCTTGGCGTCCCCCTTGGGGTTACACCTGATATCTGGAAAATCCTTGACACACCACTGCTTGATATCACAAGGAGAAGCAACCCCCACCTCCGAATCAGAACTCATATCGAAAGAGGTTTTCCATATCATTTGTTTTGAGCCAATCAGCGAAAGGCCGACGTCAAAATATTTTCATGAATCCAGTGTGAATTCAGCAAACGTGATTGGCCCATTTTGGTGGGTAACGAATTATTATATCACAAAACGTGAATCGAAAACTGTTTAAGCTGATTGGAGTCTTGACGTCCCCCTCAGTGCTACACCTGATATCTGCAAAATACTGGACACGCCATTGCTAGAACGCCAAAGGAGAGGCAAAAACAAAGATCAGAGAATCACCGTTTGTCTTTTACGAGTATTTTCTGGCAATTATACGAGACATTAACACTAAATGGGAGCAAAGGCTGAGCCGTTCACATCACAGTGACACAACACTGCAGTCTAAACCACGAGATACGAGGAAACCACACGGCAGTTCGACAATACAGGTCTCTGGGACGGAGGGTTAGCGTTACCCAACAGGCGTCTTTTTTGCACAAAACAGCTCTTACATTTTCTTCTTCTACTACTTCCACAACAGCCTGTCACTACAATATCACTAAAGACGGGTAACTTGACGATCTCTCACATAAACACTGTAGCCTGTCTGAAACCTGTCTGGAATAAGGCTAATAGTGTTTAGTAATTACATTCCATACAGACCACGGACAGAAAGTCTCTTTACGAGAATTGAAGCGCACTTTAAGTTCTTTCCCACAGGACCACTTAAAGGGCCGTTTACATATAACAACACCGTCGCCATCACCGTTCCCGTCATCGTCAAGTTAACATTGTGTTAATAGTGACGGACCATCTGATGGACTAAATGGGTTCCAGACCCATTCTGCCCGTCAGACAGCCTGTCACCATTGGCACAATTATAAAACTTGATGGTGATGGGCTAGTAACGTTACGTCGTTTTTACAATGACGTCAATGCAGTATTCCCAACTCACCTCCAAAACAAGTGTTCTGATTGGTGGACAGGATTGAAAACCTCTTACATTAATATTCCATCAATAATTAGTAAAACCAATCCATCCTTTAACAGGTATATGACCTGGCTTCATCAATCAGGAATGGTCTTCATAACTAATAGCCATTATTATTAATGGAAAATGTTTGTGTTTTGTTATGGGGCACGTAGACCGAATGGTCATTGACCAACAGGGACAGGTAAAGCTGGATTATCTCAGGTAATGGTATGTAATGTCAGGTAATGGCGTAGTTCATGGTAAACACGGAGACTTAAACCGGTATGAAGTTTTACTAATAAGCCAATGTTACTTTCTCGAACTTTTTCCTATTTTGTATTAGATTCGTTTAATTAGATGAATTAGATGAATTTAACTAAAACCAGTCAAGCATGACTGAAGTCTATTGTAAACTTTTCTGTGTCTCTCATTCACAGTTGACACTTTGGTTGAATGGTTAGCAAGCCTGACTGTTGATCAGTAGATCCATGGTTCAAACCTCACAAAAGTCTTTTCAATATTACATTATTTTTATTGTCTAATTAGATCAATTTTCAATTGAAAATAGGAAAAAGTCGAATACCGTTCAATAGAACCAGAGCGATTTTAAAGACTTATCCAGGAACTGGCACTGATAACTTCAGTGGGTATTTTGAAGCTTTGAAATTCGAGTGTTTTGTGGAATATCTAGTTTATAATTTGTTAAACAAATAATGGAATGTGCCCTTTCATTTATATTTCATCTCGCAAAATTTCATTTTTCAGTCACGTGATCCAATTTCATTACAGCATCCAAACAAATCGTAAATCTCGAGCAATTCAGAAAGAGATCCTTTTTATTTCAATCTGTATCCAACAGGTCTTACAAAAAGCCAGCTGAGTTGAATAAGACCAGTAAAGAAAACGACGGGAAGCTTCCTAGAATACCATCTACCATTTCTAAGATTTGCTGCTAATTCTTTCTTTATGATTCAATAGCCGTGTCTACTAATCCTCGGTTTTCTGGAACAGTTTAGGAACCCATGAGGTCCCATTCACTCCTCATATTGACATTCGGGTTTTTCGTTTTCAACTAACTACCTTACCCACTCAGCTACAGAGAAACTTGTTGAACACAAAATCTCTAAACTGAAGTTGGATCATTTCCAGAATCAATAGAGCATTACTTTATAAGGGTCTGAAAATCTGACACTGCCATGGACTGACAGATTGGCTGAGTGTGTAAGGTAGTTAGGAATCCAAGTGGTGGCTGCTGTTGTGAGTTCAAATCCCTTTTTGTTGAAACTTTTTTAAACCCTCAATGTCAATTTTGTGCAGAAATGTCACAGTTGTGTTGAAAACGAAAAACCCGATTGGTTAACATTGGTGGAACGAAGGGCCTACTGAAATCTTTCTACTACCAATGAAGTGTTTTGTCCAGTGCCATTAACCATTTAAAACAGTGTGTTTCGTGAGGGAAGTGATGAAAAGAATTTCAGATGGGAATGAGTCAAGATTTGCATTATAGTGTACCAATCACGTCCATCCTTACTGATTTCACGCGAGGTTCTTGAAAATATTTTGATATTTGCCTTTTCCTGATTGGCTCAAAAGAATTGGTGTCCAAATGTTCAAGTTTTAATTTATACCACAAAAAGGATTCCACAGAAAGAAAAATGAAGTAATTTTGACCTAGCAATAGCTTCACGAGTTGACTTGTGTCCTCAAAATAAAATTAAATTAAAATAAAAAAGGAAAATCTGCGAATGGTATTACTAGAGTTCAATGTTTATTTACAGAGTATTTATGGTACAGATAAGTTCTGCTTTATTTTGTACATAATAAGAATATTATGATTGGTAAAGCATTAACATGAAACTGTTTATAGTAAAAAATAACTCGGACATGAAACAGACAAGAAAATTGAACTAAGATTGATAAGTTTGCGCACTGGTCATAGGCTAGGAACTGCGACGTTCATCATTAGAAAATAGATAAACCTGGTTCTAAGAAATATTAGCCACATCTAATGGAAATTGTAAGAAGGAAAAACGTGAAGAACGGTAGTTGAGGACACAATATATTCAGCTGAACATTGGTGAAGTTGGGGAAGTTTCTAATGGGGGTAACAACCTTCGATTTTTCTTATGAAAAGAACAAGAAAAAATTTTGATGAAGTGTGATCAGACACGAAGCCATTCGAGTGTTTTCCCAGAATTACCAATTATTTTACCTCATTTATCAAAATAGATCTAAATCAGCATGATAAGACTAAAGCAATAAAAACACAGTGACTGTCCCTTGTTGCTTTTGTATATTAAATTTGCTATTAAACTTATAAGTCCTGTCGAATATTGAATTCACAATAAAACAAAAGCTGATTATTGACAAAATATCTTTTAAATTTAAACATGTCTGTTCCCATAGAAAGGGGCTGGAAGGGTTGACTTATTTTTTCTGATCTTTGCTTAATTCTTAGACTGCAAATACTAAGAATAAACGCTTTTTGGGGGTAAATGTTTTCCTTTCAGAAATGTCAAATTCTTCTCAATCATTTGTAAGTATTTAGGTTAATTTCTGTAAAAGAAAGAAATGGAACTTTATTTTCTTCAATTGCCGGATCGTCCTTCAATCTTTTCCATTTAGTTTTTTAAGAGTCTAACAGCTTTTGCATGTTGTGGTTTCCAATTCTTTTTCTGGAAATTCAATTGAGGATAATTTAATTTGATTTTAAAATCTGGAGAGATATTCTCCCAAGTGGTACTTGAGAAATATGCGGCCCATTCCTTTCGTTTTTGATCAAAAACTGCGTCTCAAGGACGATACTCACATGTTGTAGTGGTGGGACTTAAATCCGAAACCTTCCCGCACTGCGAAAATCTAGTACAATAGTAAAGGACAGATGACTCTTTTAGAATGTATTTTAAAATGGCAGTCTTTTCTCCAGTGACAAGAAACTTACAGTTTGATACTAAAAGTATATGGAAATGAAGATAATACCCCCTGAATTAAATTAATAGTTTCCAATCATAGCCATTTCAAATTTCATCCTTTCTGAGACACAGCCTAAATTAATGTAAAAATTATGACAGAGTGGGAAGCATATGGATTTGAATCCCTTCCTTTTCCTAAGTTGACATTGCATTTTTCATTTGGTACAAACATGATATAAGATAGCAGATTTTCTCAACAAATCGGATTCAAAAGCCTGAATAATGAAAGATATTATAAGTAATTTGCTTATGAATTTTAATTGATTGATTTAATTTCATTTAACTTAATTGTACGTAATTTCGTAATTTGTCATGATGCAAATGACACTTCATTCAGATTTAAGTTTTTCAATGAAAGTTCAAACTGCCTCATTTAATTTACCTTTAATTATTTTATGGCCTATTTAATATGGCGTTCAAGGTTTCCACAAACTATCCACAATACAAGAATGCCAATATTGCCAACTTTGTTTTAGCTGTGCCATTAGAAATTTAAAAGACCACTGAAGTATCCAATCTTGAAATGTTATCCTCTTGTACTAAGCGGTATCTAATTTTACATTTTCTAGTACGATATGATAGAATAAAGAAGGAAACTGCAAATACATGGAAATACAGAGATGGCAATAATGCCAATATTGCCAATTTTGTGAATTTGTGCAAACCTCGATTCTGACACGTCGTCAACAGCAGATAAAACTCGAGGGGAAAACACATCAAATTTAGTTTCCCAGTGTTACACCCGACATTAAACTCACCCAATAATTTACAGAATGCCAGTTGCCTTCAGTAAATAACTTTATAATCTTCTGCTTCTATATTTTGTGCTGAATTCTAAATTAAAATATCATTATCTGTGCTTGGTTATAAGTATTACTATTCACACATTTTGTTTAGTTTGATGCTTTTACAGGTATTGAAGTCATTCCATGTTTAAGAAACTAAAACTATTGGTTAGAAAACTGTAGATAAATTAAAAGGTAACATTCGGTAAAGCCAATTCAACAACAAAATCGTTATTGTTTTGTAATGGAAAACCCAAATTTAGTTAATATAATAAAAATCATTGAATATCAATGCTGGAAGAATTCTTCCAGGGTTTGGCAGGAAAACTCGATTGGTGAAACAGTCGTTTTGCAACCATGTTGTTGTTCCGCAAAAATTCAACTCTATTTAAATTTCCACATACAGCAGTGGCTGATCCAGGATTTCCGGTCGGGTTCAAACACTATGGAGGTTACAATTTCCATAATTTGTCTCTTTCCTTTTGAAGATAAAACATGAACATATGTCCTGTACAAGGGTTGACAAGTGAAATGAAACAAAATCACAAAAACTTTCCATTTTGACAAGTTTTTCTCTCTCATTGCCTTCTTTTTTCCAACGTCAAGCTGTACTGAAAAAATGGCTGTCAAAGCATCTATAAGATGAACGCTGGATAACTGGAGCTTTTAATGTTCCAATTGATATACTTTATAGGAATACACTACATTATGGGTTACTGGTTAGTATGACAACAATGAAGAAATTGGCTATGTATATTTATATCCTGAATACTGTACTAAGATTATTAAAGCACTAGGTGATTTATCCTTGTACACCTCCTGTCACCATAGCAACAAACACACTTGCAATTAACTCACTTTGTTTTCAATATTCGCAATGTTTCACTGCAGGTTTCAATTCTGAACAAGTCACATCGACCAAACTTGGATTTCATCACAGAAATTATGTGCTCAAAAATTGATGACGCCATGATCACGCATCTGCGCAGAGTCACTTCTAAATGACGTCATTGAATATGACGCATCATACAAATGTTTGTTCTCCATCATGTATAGTTATCCTGTCTCCGTTGGATACAAGCGTAGCACTATTGGGATGAAGATGCGTCATGGATGAGGAATGCAGGGGAGATGGCGTCTGTGACTCCGGCGCGTTCGTGTGTATCGGTGTGAGTTGCGTCATGGAAGGTCGCTTTCTACCGTTATGAGCTGTCGGCACCCGGGAAATGTCCTCTGTCACATACCTGGTTCCATGTTCTTTTTGGCAGAAGATTTCCAGAAAAATATCTCTGAACATCTTGGAAAAAGATACCTGTGTAAAAAGTACACAATAACTTAAATTTTCAAAACATAAAATTCTGAATGAAAGAAAGATTGTAATCGCGTTTTCCCTAAATGAACGTACATTTCATAGATTTTACAGAATCACAAGAAAACAAACAAAAATCCAGGAGCAAAATGTTACCCCGAGTGACAGTTGAACCCAGGGCTTCTGACTTTAATTCCCTGCATACTACACTTCAAGCCAATCGGGAATTAGCTCAGACAGTCAGACCTTTAGACTGTACAGAGCATGACGGGATAAAATTTAAGTTAGAAGGCGCATCATTTCGTAAGCTATTCCAGAAATAACTACGGCACTCAGTAGGTTGACACCAGGGTCTTTTACATCCCTTTAGTATTTCTGGAACACAGATGCGTATAATTTTAGATGCTGATTCGGGAAGAATATGTGGCAGACGAGGATCCTAAAATTTGTCAAGGGGACCTCAGAACATGATTTGCTTCAACACCCTGGTCGGTGTGAAGGGTCCGTGCCCCCCCCCCCTCCCCCCGCCCATCCTTCGCCACAAAGTTTCATGGTTTGATACTCACATAGATTATGAAGTTGACAGCAGAGTTGAAAGCAAGCAGCATGTCTGTGATCTCTCGAACACCTGCAATATGTAGTCCAGTTACATTACATGATCACCGGTTGGGACGTAAGGGTCCTAACTGACCAATTATCATTCACTTCACTGCATAATTACAGGGATCATTCTCTGTATTAGATTCACATAATCACAGTGTGGTACGCACGGGCTCTTACTGACTAGTTTTACTGTACAATCACTCCTAAGACTCCTGGGTCCTCACTGACCAGTTACCATTTTCTTTATTATGTAATGATTGAGTGGGAGGTTTCATCTTTACTGATGATCTTCGGAAATTATACAATTTGAAATAATATGGATCTGAATGGGCAAAGAGGGTATATGGATATAAAAATGTTTTCCTGTCAAGGTACAACATACTTGCAGTTTCTAAAACGACATAGTGTGGGTGGTAGATGGGGAATTTTAATTGATTGTTGAAGCAAAAGTCATTAAACATTCATACTGCAATTTAGAGCTATTTGTAACTTGTAGTGACAGTTTGAAAAAGTTCTCCTGAGGGAAACATAACGGCACGCAAATAGTTTTTTAACAAACGACAGCACTTGCAATTTGAGACATTAACGTGCTTGTCTACTTCTGACACATTTGAATCCTGGTCTACGTGGCGTTGAATCGTTAGAATCGTTAGAATAGTGGACTATTTTAGTAACGTTAGGAAACGTATTGCACAATATTGTTAATTGTGCTGCAGCACCTGCAGAGGTGAAGACAGTTCTTCAATAGAAACCTTGTTTCTCCTTTTTGCCATATTATTATTATTGTTTAAATTACAACATCTTTGATATCAGGTACGGAAAATGTATTGGACCTCATTTTAACGGTATTTAAACTCATCGGATCTAGATTAGCACTGTATTCTACACTTGTATTGAATCGAATGCGCCAGAGATAAAGAGAAGAGGATGCTACATCGACTGTCACAGTGATAAAGGACAATTAAATAATAGCGCCGTACTTTGACTGATACGCCTTTTTGTTCAAGTGATGAGGCTTTGTTGCCATAAACCTCTTGTTGTTAGGGACAAATATGTTGAACAATAACAGGTGTTCAATCAGATTGAAGTACAGCGCACACAGGATTTGATTATGAAAGTAAGGACAGGAAGTTATGATTTGTTAGTCTCGCTTGTCATCTTTGTTTTTAATTAAAACGGTTATAACACCCTGTGGGAAGATCTATCAATTCTGATAAGTTTTGTGATGTTTGTCAATTACGAAAAAATTTAGTCGTCCATTGCAACCCAAATACTGACTGAACTAAAAAAAATGCTCATAGACAACCATTATAAAACTATTTAGACACCAGTCAGAATTGATAGATCTTCCTGTAGGGTGTATAATTTCCTATCCGAAAGCGTTTGTTGTAACTGCTAATTTAGCAGATTTACAAATATTTAACAGTCAAGAGGTCCCGCAGGTGCAGAACCAGACGGAAAAAAAGCAGCCACGCTCGTCGGCTGTCAAACCCAGTGCATATGTCACTCGAATGGAAGGAATAGTGGCCTCCCAAATTAAAACCGAGAAAGAAGTAAGGCTTGGTGTAGTTTGTTCTATAACTGTTTAACAATACAACAAATTTGGCCGTCTATTTCATGTTTGTGTGATTGATACCATGTCTCACAAAATCTCATATGATCTTTGATTCAATACATAACAAGCTTTCCAAATTCACCCTGTAGGAAGAATATCCAATTCTGACTGGTTCACAAATAGTTTTACAATGATTGTCTATGAAATGACTTCACTTTTAGTTCAGAATTTGGTGTCCAAAGACAACTGAGAAAATTTCTTCACAGACAACCATTTTAGTACAATTTACGAACCAGTCAGAATTGAATATTCTTCCTGCTGGGTGAAATTACACTTTTCTTTAAAAATTGTAAAAAATTAATCTGACCTTTGACCAAGTAGTTTTCCTCGACGTAACCGTAACCGAAGAAGGTCGACATGATGGCGTCGGGTGTGATACAGATCAGGAAGACGAGAACCACGCTGAGCAGCATAAAAGTGATGCGATTCCTCCCTGACATCTTCTTACCTTGTGATATAAACATAGAGCATGATATACGCGTGCACACTTATATTCAACACACACGCACAGAATGGCATAGCAAAATACGGGTTTTGTTACGATGGATGAGATAAATCATGTTTTAGATATCATCCGCTCCTTTTCTCAGGGCGTTCATGATACCGGGGTACTCACCTTTCACCCACTCCTTTCTCAGAGCGTTTATGATGCAGGTGTACTCACCTTTCACCCTCTCCATTCTCAGTGCCTTTATGATACAGGTACACTAACCCTTCACCCGCTCCTTTGTCAGTGGGTTTATAATACAGGTGTACTCACCTTTCACCCACTCCTTTCTCAGAGCGTTTATGATGCAGGTGTACTCACCTTTCACCCTCTCCCTTCTCAGTGCCTTTATGATACAGGTACACTAACCCTTCACCCGCTCCTTTCTCAGTGCGTTTATAATGCAGATGTACTCACCTTTCACCCGCTCCTTTCTCAGAGCGTTTATGATGCAGGTGTTAAGGATGATAAGAACAAACAGAGGAATGACGGACCGCAGCAAATTCTGCACCCAACTACAAAACATGACGTAGTCAAATTAAACAATTGAAACAGTTCAACAATTGTTTGGCAAGCCAAGAATAACCAATGAAATTGCCGGAATTTTAATCCACAGAGGGCACTACGGGACGATTTTTCGCCAATGTACCATCAATATCCAACTTCTCTGGAGTTCAAAATTTATACAGTCTTTATGTATAATTTTTGCTTTTGCTGATTCAAATTTGAGAATGCTGTCGGGAAGAAGAATGGCACGAAGTCTATTTAAAAGTAGCAAAAACCCACATGTTTTTAAAATGACTTGTAACAAATTAGTCAAGATGGATTTTCATTAAAATTTCATGAATCGAAACTAAGCGCACAAATGGAATATTTAAAAAGACCCAATTATTCAAAATTCGTTTCAATAAAGTTTTGATCAAAAGTAATGTGGCAGTTTCTAAGGAAACATTTTAGAGTAATCTTTTCAAAATAAGGATGTAGTATGGAGTAACCTGGTAAATTGCTGTTTTACTCTTTATACGTCTTTCAACAAATTGTACATTGCAGATAATTCGTTGGTGACTTAACCAAAACAAAACACTTGTAGATCTAATACTACCCATTTTACATGCCAGAAAAGTCAGAGATTTACCAGCTATCAGTGGCGGATCCATGATTTCCCAGAGAAAGGGGCAACCAGAAAGGTGGGGGGCCAATCTATAATGTTGGCTACTTTTTCCCAAAAACTGCACGACAACGATAAAATTTGGACTCGGCGGGGGGAGGGGGAGGGACCCGTACCTGGCACCCTCCCTTTGATCCGCCAATGGCTATGCCTGAGTGAAGGAATGGCAAAACTATTCCGGCTAAAAATGCATGAAATTAGGGGTGTAATGCCACTGGAGATAACGTATTTTGATTTGATTTGTTACTCACGTGTACACTGTCATGAACTCCTTGTTCCGCCCCAGCTTGGAAGGCGCTATAGCGAAGTAAGTGTGGTTCGAACCCGGGCTGGGGTCGTTACACGTCACCTTTATGTAGCGCAGAGCTGACGGCACAGCCAGCAGGCTCATAGAGATGAACACGAGCGCCGAGACGACGCGCGCGCGCTCGATTGTGCATAGTTCACGCGCGCGCGTAGCGTGACACACCGATATGTACCTGGAAAGAAATAATTCAGTTTTTCCTATTTTGAACTTAAAATTAGGCTAATTAGACCAGACCTTTCTTTTCCAAAAAATAAAAAGTCCTGTATTCGAACCCACAACCTACTGATCATCAGTCAGGAGTGATAACCATTGAACTAAAAAAACAACTGTGAGTGGACAGGGGTCGGGAGCCGGTGTGAGCACATGAAACTTTAATGATTGCACAGCACGAAACGTGCATTGACTTCTATGGAG